>VRLP01004802.1:0-44149 GCA_009660295.1 Lophius piscatorius
TATGTATGTATGTATGTATGTATGTATGTATGTATGTATGTATGTATGTATGTATGTATGTATGTATGTATGTATGTATGTATGTATGTATGTATGTATGTATAATGTGTCTCTCTCTCTCTCTGTGTCTGTCTATTATTAATTTGGTTTTCAAAATTACTCCACCCATTGATATACCTTTTGAATCCTTTCAAAAAGTGTGACTAACCCATGTTCAAATGAGTGTTATGATTTTCCGTATCCTAAATGTGATTCCTTGATTCAGTGTTTAAGCTCTTCTTGTTCCTCTATGCAGTAAAGGTAAAACTCGTTTTCTTAGTGACTTGAAATCCTTAGGAACAGGCATTTGTCTTTACTGACATTGATGCCTTTCAAATTAAAAAGAATAAATGACCCTGCTTCCAAATTTCATGCATAAAGAATGGAGTTCTATTTCAATATCATTTCTGTGTTGGTTCTGCTAGCCTCTTCAGGTTCAGAAACGACTGGTCCCTAACAAGGTGCGTGCACACTTATTACCTTGAATGATTTGGCTCCATCCCATTATCCCCATTTGATGAGGACTAGAATGCTAGGAGACTTGGGATGTGCATCCATTAGCTGAGTGAAAGTGGGTCCGTTTACTCATCCATGAGCTCGAACACTTTGTACTAGAAGTGCATCACATCCGTTACTGAAATAAGTTAACTGTAAAGGTGCTTGCTTCAAAACGTCAGCCACAATACATCCGTTGGCGTAGCTCAAAGAGGAAGATGACTACCACAGAGCTAGAAGCACCACTCTACCAACTCTCTCTTCTCACTTATGACATTTTACAAATTGCTGTGAAAAAACCCAGAATGGGCAGAGTGTCTTGTCTTGCCTGCTTCTAGTCGATAATTTTCAATAGTATAACTATAACTTGTCAAGCGTTACCTAGTATTGATTATGAGCAGACTTCAATCAATCAGTGTTTTGCTGGTAATGGTTGTGTAATAGCCTATAATTCTGAAGATGTTATTCAACCACCTGTGAAAGTTCTTAAATGTGGAAGCTAAGGAGCAGGACCTTTGATTATATCCAACAGAGCAGATTAGTCGTTAATAATGTTAGATTTGACCCGAATACACCCAGAGGATTCAACCCTCTGGGGTCTGAGGCCACACAAGAATAAACGTTAACCTTTTATAAACCATGTGAAATCATGTCCAGCAATATTTACTATTTTTTAGCACAACATCACTTCGAGGACATGATAATTATGTTCCTTAAACATTCTGTATTAACATGCTAACTCAAAAAAAAGTTTGGATAAGGGACTAAGCCGACTCATTGTCAGAGTCACCAGGGTTAAAATATTTTTCCTTACAAAGAGCTACACATTTATCTGAATTTACTCTGAATCTGATTGGCTCATCCTGATATTCTTACTTCACTAAAATTGTTTTTATAACAAAGTCATACTAGCCAAACCATCGAAAGTTGAAAGGGGTCGCATTTCACAAAAACAGACAAACAATTATTTTTCTAATTCTTTTGTGGCCTTAAAATTAGGGATGGCCCAACATTACCCTTAAGGTTGTATATGATGTAATTTGGCTACTGCCATCCCCCAAAAAAACATAAGAATGACTTGAATAAAGTCCATTTATATGAAAATAAATATTCAGCTAACAGAAATATAGGATGCCACCAATGCTACAGTTCAATATAGGTTTAATTGAAAAGAATGTATTTAGAAAAACCTTAACTTGAGAGAGGGGGGCTCCAGCCAAAACAAGCAAAGGTGGGAGAAAGGCTGTCCGATTTGGGCTTTTCCTAAAACTTAAAATCACACCTTAAAAATCTGTGTTCTCCCATGTCATAGTTCAACCGCTGGATGTCGAGATGGTGGTAGACAATTGGCAAACTTTCTGGGAAAGCCTGTTCTAATTAGGAGAGACTGTATCCATCCCACTTTGGATGGAGCTGCGCTCTTATCTAGGAATCTAACGGAGATTATTAGACCAGAGCAAACGTGAAGTCACTGAGTTGAGACCAGGAAACAGAGTTGCAGTCTTACACGCCTCTCTGCGCCTCCTTTAGAGTCACCCAGCCCAAAACCCATAGAAAGTGTCTGTCCCCCGACCACCTACATTATTCAAGTCAGATAACAAAATGATTTTACACAAAAACTTTAAAAAATTAAAACAACCAAGAATATAGTTAAAAATTAATATATAATAAATTGTGGACTCCTGAATATTAGATCTGTAACATCTAAAACAGTTTTAGTAAATTATCTTATTCTAGATCGTCATATTGACTTATTCTGTCTGACGGAGACCTGGCTGTGTGAGGCGGGATATGTTAGTTTAAATGAATCTAGCCCCGCTACACATAATACTCATATACCTAGAAGCACAGGCCGAGGAGGTGGAGTTGCAGCCATATTTAACTCCAGTTACCATTAAATTCCTAAGCCCAAACCTGACTGTAACTCATTTGAAAGCCTTACTCTCAGTCTTACAAATCCAACCTGAAAGCATCAACCACCAATATTATTTGTCATAGTGTATCGGGCTCCTGGCCCATACTCCGAATTTTTAAATGAGTTCTCTGATTTTCTATCAAACCTAGTCCTTAAGATAGATAAAAAAATTATTGTAGGTGACTTTAACATTCACATAGATAAAGACAGAGATAGTCTCGGTGCCACGTTTAAGTTGCATGTCTCAACTTAAAAGAATCTGACTCTAACGTTAATCCTGGGCAAATTGATTATTTTGTCGATAGGGCTGCCAGCTCACTGAGATTAACTCAGGACTCTATCTCCCCCCTAAAAAGGAATAGTGTGAAACAGAGGAGAGCAGCTCCATGGTTTAACAACCTGACTCGAAACCTGAAACAAACAACACATAAACTATAAAGAAAATGGCGACACACTAAACTTGTTGAGTCCCGATTAGCCTGGCAAGATAGCATTATAAAATATAGGAAAGCCATCCGCAGCGCCAGAGCAGCCTAGTACTCTGCACTGATAGAGGAAAATAAAAACAACCCCAGGTTTTTGTTCAGCACTGTAGCCAGGCTGACTGACAGTCAGAGTTCTATTGAGACCCGTATTCCTAGAACCCTTAGTAGCAATGACTTTATGAGTTTTTTTTAATGACAAAATTAGAGGTTAAGGACCTAGATCCATAACCTCCTGCCTTCAATTGGCTCAAGCCTTTAGAAAATTACAGGCTGATATCTAACCTTCCCTTCCTCTCTAAAATCTTAGAGAAAGTGGTAGCCGAACAATTGTGTGATTTTCTGCGTAAGAATAGTTTATTTGAGGATTTCCAATCAGGTTTTAGAGTTCACCATAGTACAGAAACAGCACTGGTCAAAGTTACAAATTACCTTTTAATGGCATCCGATGAGGGACTGGCCTCTGTTCTGGTCTTCTTGGATCTTAGGGCTGCATTTGATACATTTGACCACCAAATTCTAATACAAAGACTTGAAAACCTAATTGGCATCAAAGACACTGCATTAAATTGGTTTACGTCATATTTATTTGGCAGATCTCAGTTTGTATCTGTTAACATCCTCCACGCATAGCAAAGTATCCCACGGAGTTCCCCAGGGATCTGTGCTTGGGCCAATATTATTTACATTATATTTGCGCCCTTTAGGCAACATTTTCAGGAAACACTCCATAAACTTTCACTATTATGCAGATGACAAACAATTGTACTTATCAACCAAACCAGGTGAATCAAATCACTTATCCAATTTAGAGGCGTGTCTCAAAGACATTAAGACCTGGATGACCTGCAACTTTTTACAATTAAATTCAGATAAAACTGAAGTTATTGTGCTGGGACCCAAGCACCTAAGAAACAATTTATCTGATGATATATCTACTCTGGATGGTATGACCTTGGCTTCCAACACCACTGTGAGGAACCTGGGAGTTATCTTTGATCAGGATAGGTCCTTTGACTCGTACATTAAACAGATTTCTAGGACTGCCTTTTTTCATCTGCGTAATATTTCTAAAATACAGCACATTCTGTCGCAAAAAGATGCACAAAAGTTAGTTAATGCATTTGTTACTTCCATGCTGGATTACTGTAATGCCCTACTAGCAGGTGGTCCCAATAAGTCTCTTAAGCCCCTCCAGCTGATCCAGAATGCTGCGCACGTGTGCTGACCAGAACCAGGTTAAGAGAACATATCTCTCCTTTATTAGCTTCCCTTCATTGGCTCCCGGTAAAATCTAGAATCAAATTCAAAATCCTTCTGCTCACTTACGAAGCCCTTAACGGTCAGGCGCCAACGTATCTGAAGGAGCTCAAAGTTCCATATTGTCCAATCAGAACTCTGCGCTCCCAGCATGCAGGGTTACTTGTAGTCCCTAGAGTCTCCAGAGCATTCGGCTATCAGGCTCCTCTCCTGTGGAACCATCTCCCAATCTTGGCTCGGGGGGCAGAAACCCTCTCTACATTTAAAAGTAGGCTTAACACTGTCCTTCATGATAAAGTTTATAATTAAGGCTGGCATAAGCTAGCTCTTAGCTGTAGTGCTATACGTTTAGACTGCTAGGGGATCTCCCATGATGCACTGAGCTTTTCTCTCTTCCTCTCTCACTTCTTCATACATCCCTCTCACTTTATTGCATGTTACTGGATTAATTCATGTTAAATGGATTAATACATGTTAATGGATTAATGCATGTTACTAACCTGAATTCTTCCCTGGAGCCTTTGTGTTTTCTCGCACTGTAAGGTCACTTGGTTGGTGATTGCATCTGCTGCTGTGGACCTGCTCGATGTCCAATGATCACAAGATGCTCATGATGATGATTATTGTTGTTATCATTATTATTATTATTGTATACTATTTCCCCATAACTTATCGCTAAATGTTACATTAATATTAATGTTATTATCAACCTGGGGTCCCTGCTGCTGCCACGGCCCGACCATGGAGCGGTTGAAGAAAGTGGATTATAGCTGATATCTTTGCTGCTTTTTCCCCCGTCTGTATCTCTCCTCACCCGCGTCTCTCTCTCTCTGTCTCTCTCTCTCTCTTTTTTCAAACCCGACCGGCATTGGCAGTAGGCCGTCCAACCTGAGTCTTGGATCTGCTCGAGGTTTCTGCCTGTTAAAAAGGCAGTTTTTTTCTCGCCATTGTCGCCAAGTGCTCAAGGAGGAATTTGTTGGGTCTCTGTAGATAATTATATGAAGAGTTTGGTCTAGACCTGCTCTTTTTGGAAAGCATTGTGAGACAACTGTTGTTGTGAATTGGCGCTATATAAATAAAGATTGATTGATTGTTATCCCCAAAAAGCCCCCAATCCCCAGCGTTATACAAGCAATCCCCCCTGATTGAACTTCTCAAATTAAATGTGAGGTTATGTCTGAATAACAGAGTTTTTTGTAAAAATAAAAGCTTCCCCTAGCGAGTAAAATATGAACTATTCAAATTAAATGCCATAAAATAGATCTCCTTGAATCGATTCATATGCACGATATTTGGACTCAATGGACGGTTGAGAAATAATGGCTCAGAATTTTTTAGATTAGGCTCCCCCAAGTGTCAGAAATATACCACAGACCTTTCCTAAAATGAATGTGGGCCATCCTTGTACTTCGGTCTATGTGGGTATAACATTTTAAAATGATGCACAAAATTTTTGGGTCATCGCGTTAATACGAAGGATCTGTGGACGAGAACACGGCAGCGATGATGATTCAAAGATTTCTCAGTCTTTCCGGAGATATAATTAGTAAAAGGAAGAATGCTAGGGTTAACACTTGTTTTCATTATGAAGCTCATGAATGAGAGGGAGTGTTGCTCTGCCCCCTCAGAGTTCATATGCTGCAGGTGGATGTTGACAGCCAATCAGTAATAAAGGATACGACATTAATGACAGGTAACTGGAACATGAATGATTTGGGGAGTGTGCTCGAGCAATGGCATGCAGGGCCAAACGCAGCAGATAGTGAGCAAAAGAAGGAGGTCAAAAATACTAGTTGCTGAAATGAGCTTCAAGCATGGGGTGCTTGCATGGGCTCAAAGTTAGATTCAATTTGAGGATTGCAGACATCTTGATGGAGCCTGGAGTGAAGCCGCTACTCCTTCACTTTGAAAGAGATTCAGGAATCTGATTAGGACGCCTCCCATTGAAGGTTTTCCAAGAACACCCTACTGTGATGAAACCCCGTGGTAGGCCCAATTTGCTGAAGAGGTTATATCTCCTCTGGCCTTGGAAGTCCTTGGGATCGCCGAGAATGAGCTGGGTAGCGTTGATGTTGGGAGGGGCATTTGGGCACTTGGGCTGCTGCCACCATGACCCAACAACTGATACATGGAAAAAAAAGGGTGAATAGGTGAATGGTTGTATGGGTAGATGGAAACTACCTATGTCCCAAGCAGAATCAAGGTTCAGATCAAAAAGCCAGATTTTGTCTGACAGAAGAGGTCTGGTTCAAAATGAACTGCAGTTTTGTTTTGTTTGCAGTGTGAAAGCTCTGACACTTTGACAAATTACAGGAAGTTAAATCAGTCTACCTTCACCAAAATAAAAGGAAAAACAAGGATGTCTACAACTCAATCACTCATCATTACAGAAAAATGCATCCCACATAGAGGATGATGACAGTATGTAGGTTTATCATGAACTATTCAATAGTGCAAGTCTGCAGTTTAGAACTAACCAGCTTAAAGTCAGCAGTCCAAGTAAAAACAGAACCTTGGTCCGAACTATCTGGTATGAAAGCATCTTACGGGTAAATAGGGAGTTGGTGCTGCTTAGTAAATCACTTTAAAGAATAGAAGTGCACTCTGGAGTAGTTTTAAATAAACCATGCATGAAATGGAGAGTGATGCGCATTGGCCCGTAGAAGGAGGTTAACCCTTTCTGACCCTTGATATTGATATCTGTGTTTATTAGCTCTTTGAACATATGAGTGCTGGTGTGTTTAAAATACAATCAACAAGTCAACTGACTTATTGAACATGATTGCCGATGGCCGAAGGAACGTATTATCAGTATTGATTTTTCATTTACTTTGCTGCATCATTGATTTTAAAGTTATAGCCTCAGTAGAAGTGGCCTATGGTTATTTTTCTCCATTCTTGAGGCTTCACTGGATGGCTTGATTTACAAGAGCCAACTTATTTTCAGAATCAATAAGTATAGATTAGCACACAAGAGGGGAAGTGCTCAAACTGCAAGCAATGACCTACAGAAATCTTCATTTCTACTTCACAATCAAGCCAGCAGTCATGTCAGGGTGACTTTGGAATCAATACAGACTAATGATGAAAGTAAAGTCAATTACTAAGTGTACAGGCTTCAACAACCATAAAGAAAACACTTGACTCCAATTATTTTATTTCTATGTCACAAAGTCAGTACTTGTAGACATTGAAGAAATAGCGGGACATCACAGGTCAGGATAATTGCGATTACTGAGCCATCACACATCTCACATTCGACTTTAGGAGTAATGGATGCAGTTGAAATTTTTGCTATCAGCCAGAATAAGCCTATGTGGGCAGAGTCCGCACTATAGAAAATGGGATGAATGGAAAGAAGACTCATGATAGGAACCAGTTGACCTGCCTTAATTTTACAATCACTCAGACTTAACTCTTCTGCTTGGGTTCATCTTCTTGTCACATGTTCCAAATGTGATTGAGCTTCGACTAACAGATTGATGACCTGACATGTTCTGTCTGAATTTTCTGTTAAAGAGCAGAATTCAAGTTTTGTGTCAATTATGGTGAGTTTTCCAGCTTTCTGGTTGACTGTAGGTCGTGTGTGCTAGTGAGATGCTGCTTGGTTTGCACCAGATTGAACCCTGTCTCCAAACAGTTCATCTTTCTTTGTCCCCTCACTGCAGAGACAATGCGCCTAGAAGCTCTGAGGGTCATCAAGGTTAGTCGTGGTAAAATTGTTATGAGCTTGTTATATTATTGTTCCCTGTCTTCTTCATTTGTAGATAATGTGAATCTGTAGAGTCTCAGAACCTTTTTGTCATTTAACACCAATCCAAATGTCAGGTTTTTGTACCTCGGTTTGGCTCCAGTCAGTTTTGTTTTCACATTGCATTTTACAAGAAAAAGGAAAAGTGCAAGAAATACATTCATCCCTTCATTATCATCTCCATGGGCTACCTCTCCGCATACATGATGATCAATTAGCGTGTAGACAAGCAGAGCCTGACAGCAATGTATACTGAATTTTGGCTGATAGGCTTTCGTTCTGTTTGGATAAAAATAATCCATATGACATCACTACCTTCATTACCTAAGGCAACACTCAAGAGTAACGTGTTTCCCATGTTTGTCGCATTTTCTTTGGCTCTGGATGTATCAAAAGAAACGCTTGATGTTGAAGCTGGAGAAGACCCCAACTCCATAATGAGTGAGATTGTTAGCCAAGAACAGGGTGCTGTCAAAAGCCATAATGGAAAGGAAAACTTTCCAACTCATTTATTGTCAGACCATTTTTTCTGTCGGCATCACAGGCACTTTATACTTTATACACGCCTGCTGCAGTTCTTAACCTCCAGACGGTATCAGCCTCCAGAACATTTTATGCATTTTTTTCCCAAATTACTTGATTTTATTGTTGGACAATGTCACTTATAATTATGTTGTCTCCCCCTCTCTCCACGTGCTACTACAGCTCACTTTAAACCTTTTCTTTCTTCTTTCGTTTGCTTCGTCTTCTATCTGTGATGGCTGTCCACTTTGACCTCCTGTAATTGATGCAAAAGTCTGGACCATCCAAAGAGTGCTTTGACAATGTAAAAGATAATATACTAGACATATTGGAACTGTTTGTTGGCAGTCATCTGCAGTAGGTCTATCTACAGACTGTGGGGTTTTTTTTTATCCCTAAGTTCATTGGTGTTGGTAGTCTGCTGACAAACAAAAGATGCTTTCACACTGCATACAAACCAAAGCAGGGTGCAGTTTGATGAGGACCAAAACCAACTATCTTCATTGGATTCAATTCTACCTTATTGTACTGTATCTTAGTCTAGAGGAGTTTTCACTTTTGGAATTTTGAAATCCATATCTAACTGAAAAGTATGAAAGTAAGGACCAAAAGTGTGAGTGAAAGCACCCTTAGGTCTTCCCAAAGTGATGTATTTGAATCACCTTTTACCCCTTACATTCTGGTATTTCTCTTTTGTGGCATGATATGATATTCATTTTCGTTTTGGATAACCTTTCTGTCTTATTATTAAATCATAATTTCAAACTTTCTTAATCAACTCGCGCATTTTGTACTGAACTTGCACTGATTCTTAACATTCTGTCAGGGGATGTGGCTTCAAGCCAGTGGATAATCACAACTGACAGGAGAAAGGAGGAGACATTGCCTTGAAAAATAAATAATTTAGTTCTGCATGTTGACAAATAAGCAGCCATGTGACAGGCAAGATGAGCAACAGAGGATTCATGGGGAGAATGGGGCTTAGGGAGGTTGTGTGTGTACCATTATGACAATGAATGCACTTAACTCAATTCATGATGATTATGATAAGATAACAACATAATTGTAATGCTGTATGATTACTTAATACATGGGGCATGGACGCAGCATGAAATATCTGAATCTGCTCCTCTGATAATGCACTGCTCATCTGAATGTTTACACTTCTGGTCTATACTTCTTTGTACTTACATGCTGCAACAGGTAGAAACTACACAGTATAACATGTGATATTAGTTTGCTGCATTTGATCCATCCCTAAGGAGCAGTGGGCAGCACCTCTCAATCGCCCCAGGTGCAAATTACGGTCAGAGTCTTGCTCAGTGGTCCACCAATGTGTACACTGCAGGGGCAGTCTGAGGAACAAACTGCAAATCTTCCAATTCAGGGACAACTGCTCTACCTCCTCAGCTATAGTCGCCCCAAAAATCCTGTTTTTTTTGTTTTTACAGTAATGCGTACTGTGGCTCAGTTGGTTTTCTGCATGTGAAACATTACTTATTTAGGAGCAGTTGGTTGCCCATTTTAGACCTTGGGAGTGAACTGGGATTCAACATCACGCTCAAGAATTTTCACGACGTATACTGTAGGGGCCTCGGATTAAACCACCAATCTTCTGAGAAGGGGATTACTGATCTACTCCTGAGCAGCAGCCATCCCAAATTATCTGGATACGGTACTCCAAAGCTACCTCAGGTCAAGGAGTCATTCAGGGGTATATGAGTAAACTTGTCCATTTGCACTGGTGTATTTGTACATGGCAGTAGTAAAGTATCATGTCATTTGGAGGGATTATTGTCATTATTGCGAATAGTTTTGGAGGATAATGTACTGGTCGTGGGTCGTTTGACCAATTCTTGTGGACCAGTCAAAGACTATAAAATGCCATAGCTGATTTCTTTGTATTAGTCCAGCGCTGTGTAAAATATAATAAAAAATATAAAATTGTTTGCAAATTAATGTTCTCAAGCATGTACTAAATCCTTTATCAATAAATGGAGAACCACATGAGGGACCGATTCTTAAAGGCATTCCCCTTTTATGATGCCATCACAAATCATGGCTGGGTCTAAATACTTCCCAGTGGTTTCTCCCCCTGTCCTTTTTTGATTCGTACTGATCACCTAATGTGTGTCAGCTGAACAAGACTTCAATGTTGAAGGCTCATCACTTTTTACCATTGTTACACTCATGTTTGAGTTCAAGTGCGCTGAGATTACGACAAAATCTTGAATCATCTAAAACTGATAACAGCTGATCAACAAGAGCAATTTACTAGTTAAGCTCTGCCATTGTATTTAAGGGCAGGGGGACTCTGGACATTTCAAACCGTGTTTGCTGCACAGTTTATTGTTGCTGCTAGTCCTAAAAAAACTGCTTGAACTCTGTGCAATGGCTTGTTCTTCAGTTGTTCAATCAAGCTGCTCATATTAAAAATGATTTTCATATATTTCTCCTCACTTCATCAGAGTACTTTTTCAAGTCTGCTTTACTTTTGTGATAGCTCTCCTCTGCCATTTGCTCATCTAACAGAAGTTTAGCTTTCATTCTTGTGCAAAGGATCATTGCCATAAAGTGGTTAGCTTAGCAGTAAAATGGTGTCGTTGCTGTAAAGTATTATCAGAGTATAATTTATGAGAATGGGTCCACAAGCCAATTGATGTTATTGGTGTATCCCTTTTAATGAACACCAGCCAGCACTTTTATAACAATTTTACAACAGAACTGTCTATTAGCATTGAATCAACAGGCAGACAGTTCTAACTAATTTATGTGAGGCATGTCTGCAGCCATTCAGGTTCTTTGGAAACACTCAAGAGTTTCTTCTTTTTCTTGAGTAGACTAAATTTAACTAGAAAATTTCTTGCGCAGAGATTTTGAAAGTGCTATGGGAATACTTTGTGTGTCTCTGTGAGGGATCAGGCTATATAAGAGTAACAGTAACATGAGTTACATGTAGTTGTTATATTTTCATAACTGCTGCTATTTGGTTATTGTTTATAATGTTTTGGCTGTTCATCCAGTAGTTACGATGTCATAGCTGAGACTTCTTTTGTCAGCGGTTATAAGATTATGGCGGATCGGCCAGAAGCTGTGACGTCATAGCTGTGCCTATAGTGGTTATAACGCTGCGGCTAATCGATGTATCTAGCCCTGCCTGGACAGTAGTCTCTAAAGATTGACTGGAAGGTCATAAATAGTCAGATTATTCAACATGTGAAAATCTGTGTCCCATTTGCCTACAAATTGAATATCCATTATATAAGTGAATATCTGTGGCTGCTCCATTAAGCGAACAACCGAGAAATTTGCCCATGCCCATGACCACGCCCACATGGCTATGGGGAGTGTATGATACACCACTGAGATCATATTGTTAAAAATCTGGTCAGATTTACTGCCTACTTAATTTCATTAATATAGCTGAATCTCACCTGCACTATGTATAAGAGAGCATTTTAGCCAAGTCCACATGGAATTTGTCTATGCTAATTAGGTCAAATGTCCCAGCTGTGTGTGTGAGGTCCATATTATTTAGCATTGAGATTATATTGTTGTAATTATGAGTCAAACAATTTAGGCCTGTTGCCGCAACTTGGATGGTGGAAAATGTTTGGAAATTACTGAAATAGTCACATGATTCAATAAATGGCCGACCGCCAGTTGTGGTTCGGTCATTGCTACAGGTTACCATTTTGTAAACCTGGGTCTCATTTACCTGCCTACGGAATTTCATTCATGTAATAATGTAAAAAAAAAAAAACATGTATATCATGTAATACATTTTTTTTCTATAATTTAAAAGCAAAAATATATGAATGTTTTTCAAATCTCTTTCAGATCTTAAGACTGATGGTTGTGTAAAGCTTAACAGGACTGACAGACTCCTGTTACACCAGGATAATACGGTGGTGCAAATTTTGATTGGTGGGTGATGAAGGTAAAACAACACAAGGGGCGGCCTTTCATCGCATAACCAATACCTCGACCCGACCTTAAGCAAATATAACATCCTGTCAGTCAGTGCTACACAATGGAATCAAAAGACTGAGACATGTGAGGAAGCAGTTTTCTACACTTGTTTTTTCTTCTATTTGCATAGGATGGGGCAACATTGTAAAGTGACAGCACTTATGGACAGGAAGCATGCGTCTGATTCTGATGGGACTGACATACGTTGATGCACCGTCAGGATGAATAGATAATCATTCTGTAGCTGAAGTTGAAGAGGTACTCAGTGAGATGGGGTTGACTTAAGCAGCATCACACATCAAGAACGCATGAATAACAGCAACTGAAGGCATGGAAGAAAAAAACTGATGAGTAATATGATGAGCAATATACTAGCAGGCTATCCACCCTGAGTCTGGGACCCGCTCAAGGTTCTGTCCTTTAAAAGGCATTTTTTTCTCATCACTATCACATTGCTCATGGAGGAATTTGTTGGATCACTGTAAGATAATGAATAAAATCCTGATCTGCTTTTATTGGAATGCACCTTGCGACAATAGTTGTTGTGAATTAGCGCTATGTAAATATAATATGATTGACTGACTTGGCAACCGTGGCAAAATAAAACCTTTCTTGAATGATCAGCTATTATCAGACATGGTCTGAAAATCCCTTTCTATAATAGAGTGAGAAATGTGTTGAATTGAAGAAAAGTTGGTTATAAATTAGATTATTTAATTTTTGTCAGCCTTGCTAAAATTATATGTACAGGATACACTTTACAAATGAATTGTGTGTATAAGTCAAAGCAGTATGAAAAGTATTTTATGGCCACACTCTTGTGATTTGATATTCACCACACATACATTATTTTGTTTGATTATGTGATGTTGCAGTCCCTGTCCCTCGGATGTAATTAAATTGAGGAGACTGAAGTTATCTTAAACTGAATTCAGCCTTAGAGAGCACTTATTAAACTTTCCTCTGAGGGTGGCACATTTTATTACTGAAAGGAATTATTTATAGATGAAAAGCTAATGCATTTAGTTTTCCATGTTTGTCCTCTTGTATTTTTGTTTGTCTGCTTGAGTACATTAATGTTTTTGTATTGCACCACAGCAACCTGAGAGGGGCAAGAGGAGTTAATTTTGTTAAAGAATACCTACTCCGGAAACAATGTGCGATAATTTCACAATTGTACGACACATTTATGGGTAAATTATCTGATTTTAATCAATGTGCGAACACAATCAGGCTGTGGAACGTGCATCCGAGTTTATTTATCTACTCGTGACGTCTCTAAGCTAATCAGACGTACAATGAACAGGGAACAGGACGGTGCGTCTGCAGAATGAGAGGCCCTGTTACATTAGTTGCGCTCTTCTGCAACCTTTGCTTTAAAATGTGAAAAGCTAATACTTTGACAGACATATTTAAAATGTTATAGAAAGACACTGTACTGATCATCAACAAAAATCAAGATGAAAATTCAATGGGTATGATTTTTCTCTTTCCCGATAATTTCTAGTTTCTGGTATGACAATTCAAAACCTCCCAGCAGGCAACGCTGTGCAGAACCCTAAAAGAAAAAACACTGTAGTATTTATTTTCCTCTTTTTTTGACACATCATCTAAAATCAGATTAAAAAAAATTAACTAATGGGTTTGTTACAATTGATGCAATTATCTGTGGTTGTACGAAATAATGATAAATAAAAAGCTTGAAAAATATAGAAAAAGAGAGGAAAATATACCCACCCAGTCTGCATCTAAGTGCCCCTATACAGGGGATTACTATACGAGTACAGAGAATACAGAGCAAAACATTTTTAGCCGGGGAGCCTGAGGGCTCTTTCGGGACCAAAGTATCAGTGAAACAGAGGAGCTCAGCAATGCTCAATGCAATGCAGTTTGAAAATGGCTCCGGGTTGACAGAGCATTGACATCATTCACAATGAAAACAAAACCTTTATGACCTTTTGGTGTTGGACTTTGTGTGCATGCGTATGCATGCATGTGTGGGTTCACTCTGCAGCTATGAGCGGAGATATGCTGCAAATATGTAGAAAGCACAACGCCTGAGCTGCAAACAGATACTAGGATAATGCTCTTTCTATGGATGGAAACAAAATATTTACTAAATACTGAAGGAGCAGTGCGTAAAATGTAGGGGACATCTCTCTGAATAAACATTCATAACAATGTTATTTTGGTGTTTAATAAGCTAAAAATAAAATCTACAGGTTTGATCATTTTGAGACCTTGTGTTGTTACATTCACAGGTTGTCAAGTTGACCAAACCTTCAGGGACTTCACCAACCAAAACATCACAATTCTCCTTCAAGCATCCAGCTGTTCTGTCCCTGCTGGCTGATGTAATAGCAGATCCATTCCCTCAACAAACAAACAAACAAAATGCTACATCTGTTACTTCCTGTTATTCCAGTTCCGGCCACTCTAAACTGTAAACTGAAAGTTTGTATTTCCTAAGGACCATGGGAATGGTTTTCTTCACTGGCTTGTCTGGGCTTTCCGGGACGGCACCAGTGGTGGTCCTCGTGTTCCTGAACAGACGCAAGCAAAGCTTTCAAGCACTGTACAGGCATTCCTACAGTACCCAGAATTCATCTTGCATGAATCACCCTTGTCCAAACCTGCTCCGATGGTTGCTGTACCCTCCTAAACTCCCACAAATCTGTATATTTAGTAGGCTGGTCTTGACCTCACCAGGTCTCCTTCTTCAATCTTCAATCAAGCTTTTTCATTATATAAACCTGCTTCCTACTTCTAGGTAGTGGGTGTGGCGGGTGTGATAGGTGCAGAGAGCAGGGGGAAGAGGAGTAGAGAAATCGACTACCAGTCAGTAGCATCCATACTCTGCTTGCTACCTCCACTCTTACCCAGATCATACTGTTAAGGATTAACACACTATGGACAGGATAAATAAAATAATAATGAATGAATGGATCACTCAAGTCCAGAGTTCAAACACACCATGGATATGGTAAGAGAGGGCACAGAGGTGGCTGCTGTGACAGATGCAAAGGACAAGGGGACATGGAGTAGAAAAATACACTGTTGTAGCTCCTGACTGGGAGCATCCATAAGAAGAAGAAGGAAATTTGCAATATCTGTCAGAGCCTTGCAGTATATTACCCTGCTTGCCAGCAACACTGTTCACCAGATCATACTGTTTAGGATTAACAAATTGTGGACCAGAAGAAAAATCCAGGAAAGTCTTAAGGTATTTTATTCGTGAAACACAAAAGTGAGGGGGCAGATAGGTAAGAAGCTGAGGTTGTAGTCCAGAGCTGTAACAAGACTGGAGGAGTGCCAGGCGTCGGCATCAGAGACAGGTTTAGGAACTCAGAAATCCATAGAGAAGTTGGTGCTCCTTTTCACTGAGGGTGTTCTGGCATCTGGGGTCGACCAGGATGAGCTTGAAAGTGTTGCTGGGAAAAGGAACACTTATAATACCATCCTTAAGCTGCTGTCAGCCTGACCTGAGCCTGTATATGTTGAGGGAGTAGGCTAGGTTGATTGATTAGTTGTCACAATTAGTCCATTTAATGTAGTTTATTTGTAAACAAACAAACAAACCAAGCCATGAAGGGGTCACAGATCGGTGTCCTCCAAGAGATGGTCGCTGGCGGGGATAAATGGGAAGGTTTGCATCAGGAAGGGCATCCGGCATAAAATATGGTATATCAAAATGCAGAAAATGAAACTGATTTCCAAACCAGATCCATTGGGGCCCTGGTTAACAAATACCAAGACTGGTACTGTTAGCCACATCGGTACCGACGGTAACTATGGACTGAAAATGATGATCTGTTGAGGTGACCATGAAAGGGAACAGCCGAAAGACGAGGAAGAAGATTTGTAGACTAGGCAGATGTGGCAGATGAGGCTGGTAAGTCAATACTCGAAATGGAACAGACTGAGAGATCAGTTTAGCAAGAGGGTCAGAAATCAGGAAATCTTCATACTGAGCCAATGATGAATGTGTCACCAAGATTGATTTACAATGTTCAAAGAATACAGGTAGCTAACTGTGTTATATGCTGCTAGGAAAAAAGATTGCTATTGATGTCTATGCTGTTTCTAACACAGTTCATGATTTATAATTGATCATTCCCCCATCTCTATAACAACTATTCTACTATTCAGTTGGAGAAGAAGCATTACAGAAGCTTTCTCTGGACACACACACACAGACACTCTCACACACACATAGCTGAGTTGAAATACACGTCCAGTTCCTGCTCCTCATTAGCCAGCTTGTAGGTCAATAACTAATGTGTTTGCATTTACCTCCTGGGTGTTGCTAAAGAGTGAGGAAATGATGCTGCTTGAATCCATCCCTCCTCCTCCAGCAGCAGCAAATAAGTCTGCCGTACTAGATCAAATCTTTGCCATCTGCTGTGTTTCAGAAAGTTTATCCTGATAAAGGAGCGAGACAATGAGGGGCTGGGCAGAATAGGTTTGAAGCTGTTGTAACTACATTATGTATGTTCT
Source organism: Lophius piscatorius (assembly GCA_009660295.1). Classification (NCBI taxonomy): domain Eukaryota; kingdom Metazoa; phylum Chordata; class Actinopteri; order Lophiiformes; family Lophiidae; genus Lophius; species Lophius piscatorius. The sequence goes on from VRLP01004802.1 coordinate 16,934, forward strand.
GGCATTGGAGGGAAATCCTTTTTTTTTTTCTTTTTTTTTAGAAATCAGCCTAATTTTAACCCCTCATTTTCTTGCTCAACTGTTTGGTTGAGCTCATTTTGAGTTACTATTTATATCCCCGAACAGTCGTGAATAAAGAAATGTCATGATTTCATGGATCATTTTCAAACTTCATACCCAAATATACCTTATATATATATATATGATATAGATATATATGATATAGATATATATGATATAGATATATATATATATAGATATATGATATAGATATATATATATAGATATATAGATATATATATAGATATATATATAGATATATATAGATATATATATAGATATAGATATATAGATAGATATATAGATATAGATAGATATATAGATATATATATATATATATATCTATATATAGATATAGATATAGATATATAGATATAGATATATATCTATATATCTAGATATAGATATATATAGATATATGATATAGATATATATATATAAATATATATATATATATATTTATATCTATATCTATATCATATATCTATATATATATATCTATATCATATATCTATATATATATATATCTATATCATATATATATATATATATTTATATCTATATCATATATCTATATATATATATCTATATCATATATCTATATATATATATCTATATCATATATATCTATATCATATATATCTATATCATATATATATATCTATATATATATATATATATATATATATATATATATATAGATATATATCTATATATCTATATCATATATATATATATCTATATATATATCTAGATATATATATATATCTATATATATATATCTATATATATATATCTATATATCTAGATATATAGATATATCTAGATATATATCTAGATATATATATCTATCTATATATATACATATATTTATTCTAGTAGTACATGTTCTACACACTAGAGGGAGATTTCTTACGAAAAAATTACAAAAAGCCGACGGAGCAACGATGATTCCATGAAATTCCCAACTTTTCTGGGAAATATGTTTGATTCCAAGGACATAAGGCCCTCTCTACAGAAAATTTGTACTGATTTAGATTCTGTCAAAGGAGAAGTCCCCATCAGCTAAAAATGTAGAGAATACGCAATGAGCACTAAGTCCACCTCCCGATCAAGCGGCAAGGTCCGGGCGAGGCGAAGCCACCTTCCCTGGGTCTTTCCAAGCTTATCCAGTAGCCCTTGTTATCACACTGCTTTGGAGGAAATGCAACTGGCAGGCGAGTGAGCACTATGCGTCACGTCCGCCGCCCCAGAGCAGACCGCACGGACCTCACCATCTATATCTCAATGATTTCATTAGTTGGGTCTTCATGATTTTGGCGGCGAGGCATTACACGCTGTTTTCTTCTCTTTTGCTGAAAAGTATGATCCTCCATTTGTCAAAACACAATCTGTTATCCAGCAACACATATTCATCATCTTCTTCCTCATTTTTTTTGGAGGTAAAATGTTTATAAATTGTCCTTCAGCCACTTCAACCTGTGAATAACAGATACACAGATTCCTCTCTTTAAATGTCCATCAAAGGTGTGCGGTGTGGGTTGAAGAGGAACAAGAAAAGAAACTGGATTGGTCCAACCTCAGCCAGAGAAACAAAAAAAACAGGATGCATATTTGCCTGTGCATGCAAAAACAATCAGTGTATAATCTGCAGCATGTGTTGTCCGCTGAGTGTATACAGTATGCTCTCTTTACATTTTGCACGAATTAGCCTGACTTATACCTCCAATCTCTGGAAAACACACTCCGAGCTGAATTGCAACCTCATTAAAAGAACATGATGCAATTTGGATCACATGTTGATAAGGGGCCACATTAGCTGGTCCATAAGGGACCCATCCACGCTGATATGGTGTGCATTGTTCCAGGCACGCAACGCACAGCCGCTTTGTAACCAGGCAATAACTAGGCAATTCAGCCTCTCATGCAGGGAGATTGAATCCTTATTTTTCAGGAGAAGAGGGCTTCCTCCGGGAAAATCAAATAAGCTGTGAACGCCAAGAACTGTCTTACCACTGGTACTCAGATATAAAACCAATAAATAACGACCAAAGGCTAAACTTCCAGGTAAAAAGAGGCACTGAAGCTCAGCCTGTGTTTCTGTGTCCACATGTATTACACAGTCACATGATCCAAGCCTGTATTGTACAGTGCATTCAGAAAGTATCTGGATCCCTTTAGTTCTTATCATTTTCCAGCCTCATACTAAAATCATTCAAAATCATTTTTTCTCTCTATGCTCTATAATCTGTTTCTCATAATATCACTAAAAGTCTAAACAGAATTGTAAATTTGTTTTGCAATTTTTTCAAAAAATTAAAAAATAACCTAGGCCTGTGCTGTTGTCCCAGAGAACAAGGATATATCTCAGAAAAAGTCCCTAATCCCCTGTGTTTTACTAGTAATCCCACTGATTAAACTCCTCAAACTAAATGTAAAATTAGATCCCAATAAGCTCCCCTTAGTGAGTAAAATACGATATATACATGATAGAGCTTCGCAAGTGAAGTCATATGCCACATATCTAGACTATATCGGACTAACCCCTAGGAAGTTCCATCCAAAAAACAGTGTTCTTTAAACAAAGTACCTCATAGTGAGTAAAATATGAACTAAAAAATATGATACAAACAGGATAGATTTCCTTCCAGTCAATTAATCTGCACTTAATTGCGACTAAATCAAATCAAATGTTAGAAAGTTATGTCTGACTAAACAGTGTTATACATAAAAAAAAAGAACCCCCTAATGTAAACTTTCACAGTAAAAAAATGTTTAAATATATTTGAGTTATTGCGTCAATACAAAGGGTCTGTGAAAGCAGCAGTGGCATTGACATATAACAAGACATATTTGCAGACACAAATCGCAGTCATTCGTATTCACACTGGATTCGGGGATTTTTATTAGTTCTTCTCTGCAGATTCTCGCAGTCTCTGTCAGGCTGGATGGGGATGTCAGTGAACTGACATGTATTTTAAATTTTAGACTCAATATACTTCATGATATATTTAGCAGTGTTTTACCAGTGAAAAAGTTCTTTATTTATTTAGTTGTATGTATTTGTACTTTAGTAGCGGGGACTGTAGCAGAGTTGATGCTGGTCAAAGATGTTGGACAGCTAACTGCCACGGCTCTATTTTTCTTCATTCTCTCTGTGCTTTCTGTCACTCTGAGCCAGAACTGATTCTATCTGCAGGCAGAATGAGCACGTGTTTAAACCCTTTTCAAACAATTAGATTGATACAGACACTTCAGCCATGCAACTCAGAGGCAGACTGCCCGCCGATTTTTTTTTTCTTCTCACCTGGCTGCCCCCCCTCCCATATCCACCTTCACTTCTCTCCTCCTACCTCTCCTCTCTCGCCTCATTATCACTCTCTTGTGCCTTGACCTGGACTCGTTCTCAGTGTTTTAGTATTGATTATACTCAGGTGTGGACCTGATGTAACGCAGCTGAGATTTGTACACATTTTTCTTTGCGCCCCCTGAAAGGTTTTTCTTCAAAACAGCTTGGCCGCTGATGTTGAGTTCCCTCAGTAGAAGTCCACAACAATCTGCTTACTTTCAGAAAGACATGGAATGCACAGCTTTTTGAAGTGTGAACTTGCAGATATGTCACAGAGGATATGCAGTAAAAAAGTGTTTGGTTTCCTTTTACTAGCTGAATTTTCTGTGACAATCTCCACCTGCATGTCGGTCCCATCACCGTTTAAACAGCAATGCAAATGCACATATCACACCGTACTTTGCATACTCATATTTAATTTATGTTTAGTGGCCAACACACATTGTTCAACCCTACTGTAAATGTGTCAGAGTTAATTTTCAACTGTCACCCCTTGGCGAGATGTTAAATTAACTAATAAATCTTCGGAAAGGTTACTATTGCAGAACAACAACACCACCTTTCCACACAGTGTTGAATGCTAAAAGTGGAGTCTCGCAAGGAGGTATTGCTCAAAGGCTGAGCAAGTTGCATCACATTAAAAATGTAAAGCTTTAGTGGATTGAATTTGTACACAATGAGGAACAATAGTGACACATATTGTTTCCCTTGGAAAGATGCTCTCTCATTGTACAACAGAAGTGTTGTTTTTAAAGACAGGAGTAATCCGAGAAATTACAGCGTAAAACTTTAGTGGAGAATAAAGTATAAACTGTCCAACCATATGACTGATAACGCCCTATTCTCCGAGGTCTTGGATGGGTCAGGCCATGATGCTCCCCTGCTGAGCTTCACTTGTTTCAAAGGGCATGCAATATTTAATGATGATATGCCTGAAGCTTACTCAGCTGTGATACTATCTGGATGGACACCATGTTTCATTGAAATACTTATTCAGTATACCTCGTTCTTTGTAAATTTATGGTGGATAACCTGGTAGCACTTCACATTACAGAATGGTAATAAGATGGTAATAGTGTGGTAATAAAGAGGTAGTGTTTAATACCGTGTATTTACCAAAGTAATCACTTAGTAATAGACTGGTAATAACAATGGGTATATATGGGTAATATTTCACTGGAATTTATGTAACAGGACAATAATGGTCTGAAAACTAAGTGTAAAAATTAGAAAATAAATTTCTAAGATAGAAATGAAGAAAACATATTTGGTAATAGTAAAGTAATACTTTGATAAAATTCTAACGATGAAATGGTTATATCAGTGCAATATTTGGATTCAAAGGGTAATATTTTCTCAATATTATAGGCTACAGTCAGCGTAATATCTCCAAACTAGATTAAAATTGGTATTTACCATATTATAATGCTGAAACTAATCCAACACTAATGTTCAAAACATTCACTTTTGTTTCAAGGTAATACTGTTCATATTCTCTGTTTAATCTTGTGACTTCTTACCTAGAAAACACTTCTAGATATAGACATAAGCAAGAATAAGTGCTATAATATGCAAAGCTATCTGTTTCTAGTTTATTTCATCGTTTTATTGGATTAAACCAAAATATGCAGAGGTGCAGAGATTACCTGGAAACATGTGTGGTAGTTTCTGTGTAATAACCATGTATCAGTAATGCAAAATGCAAAGCCACCTGTTTCTATTTAATCCCTTTTAAATAATTTCTTCTAAACTCACAAAAATGTCTCTTACCGTACAGTGTTCAAATCAAAACTGTTTGGGGAAAAACAAATAACATAAATGTATGCACTATATACACAATATATGTATATATATATAAATATATATGTGTGCAATATTAACAGACATCCATTATATTTCTATACCTCGTCTTGTTTAATTTGTCCATATTTATATTTTTTTCTTTCTGTCTTTTTTCAGACAATGTGTCATACTATTGAAAAAATATTTCTTTTATCTTATATTATCTTGTTGGCATTATTGCCTGAATTTGTAATGCATGGGTTAGTGTCATGGATGTGGTATTTGTTGTGTTTGGTTTTGTTTGACTTTATTTTGATGGTATCTTATTTCCTGTTTAATTTTGTGATATGGTTCTCCATATTGTTAAGTTTCATTTCCATTTAGTTTGTCTCGGCCTTAGTTTATTTTGTTTTTTTTGTTTTTTTACATTTTTGGATTTGTACATTGTGACATGGACTCAATTTTCGTCAAATTTATCATGCTGGCTTTTCTACATCACTAATCTGGCATCCTATGCTGAATTCTATGTCATTTTATGTGGACTCACACACAAGCAATTCAGTGTCTCTGCTGTCATCGCTGTCATTCCCAGCAGCTCACTCTTCAGGCCTGCCCGATGTCTGATAATGACAATGTTTGCCAACATATCAGCAAAAACAGAATTTGCATATATGTCATTTAAGAGATCTGCTGTTCTCATGCACTAAGTAAAAAACAAACACACACAACCTTCCAACTTCACCGTTTATCCTCTGGTGGTGAAGGACCTCCGATTATAACAGTGCACACACATTAGGGAGACAAATAAACATCTATGCTAATATTCACACATACTGGCAATTTACCAATTCAACTTTATTGCATGTTTTTGGACTCTAGGAGTCCAGGTCCCAGTCCCAGGTCTAGATTACAACCTTCAAAACCTTTGTACTGGAATTTCAGCAAATCCTTTACTGTTTTTTTTTTTGTGCTCATTGGGGTTAGTCCTGTCTAATTTCATCCTGTTTTAACAATGTAAAACCACTTTGTCAATTCATATTATTATTTACCGAGAGAACCCTCTGTTATATAAATATTAACATGAGGGTTCTCTCAATCAGTTGGTCTTTTGGTGTGCCCTGGTACTTTTTGTTTTAAACAATTAATCGTGTTAATTCGGAAAAATAAGTATGTTTTTTAAATGGATAGATACTAGATTTAATGGTAAATGGACTGTAGTAATATAGCGTTTTGATTGTCTGCTTTTTTAAACTACTCAAAGCACTGTACATTGTGGGCCGGCATTCACCCATTCATATAAACATTCATAAAGTGGTACCAGAGGCTGCCATGCAAGGCTCCAAATGCTCATCAGGACCAGTAACCATTCACGGCAACATTCATACACCAATGCAACAGCCATTAGGAGCAACTTGGAGATTCAGTATCTTGCTTTGCATTTTGCATTACTGATACATGGTTATTACACAGAAACTACCACACATGTTTCCAGGTAATCTCTGCACCTCTGCATATTTTGGTTTAATCCAATATAACCACTGCCACTGCAGTCCACTTCAACATGTGGACTGCAGTGGCTGGGGATCGAACCACCGACATACAACAACCACTATACCAACTGATAATCACCCTATAATACACTACTCAAAAAAATAAAGGGGACACATAATCATCACACTGTAACTCCAAGTCAATCACATCTCCGGTACATCAATTTATTCAATCTGGAGGCAATAATGATTGTGAATCAATTTCACCTGCTTTTGTGCAAATGGGACAGACAACAGGTGGAAAGGAGAGGCAATTAGCGAGACAAGGGATTAGATCTTCATCCCAATATCAGACCGTATGCTGGTAAATTGAGCCCTGGGTTCCTTCTGGTGCATGAAAATGCCCGGCCTCATGTGGCTGGAGTTTGTCAGCGGTTCCTGGATCATGAACTGTCCCGACTGCTCCCCTGACGTGAATCTAATCAAGCAACGTGGGACATCATGTAATGTTGCAACCAACGTCGCCACGTCGCACCACAAACTGTCAGGACTGATGCCCTAATCCAGGTCTGGGGGGAGATCACCCCGGAGACCATCCGTCGTCTCATCAGGAGTGTTGAGACGTTTTAGGGAGTGCAAACAGGCACTTGGAGGCCATACACACTTCTGAGCCACATTATATTTTGTCTTGAGGAAAGTCACAAAAGTCGGATCAGCATGGGATCTCATTTTTCCACTTTGATTTTTAGTATGATTCTGAATCCAGTCGTCAATGGGTTATGATTTTCGCGTCCATTGATTGTTGTGACGTAATTTTGTTCTCAACATATTACACTATGTAATAAATAAAGATTTTCAACTGGACTATTTTATTCCTCCTGATCAGGGATGTGTGATTTAAGTTTTCCTCTTTTTTTTTTTAAATAGTAATATTAAGTATTTTCTTTCAATCCCACCTTTAAACATACCTCTTTAAGCTGGTCTTCTCATTCTAATTGTAATCTTCTAACTCCATTATTTATTTGGTTAAAAAGTTTTTTATAATATAATACCTTACAACTTCTGGTGTACGCAGTTTAGGGGTCCTTTCACATCTTATTTGGCCACCAACCCTGTATGAAACTCCAATTTAAAAGGTGGAAAAAATGGAGAGACTGATGAGCTCATATGCAAATGAAGTGTCTTTGTCTTACCATTATAGGGTTCTATGGCAAATGAGTCCCAGAGCTACCCATCTCCCATCTATCAGAGTAATACAATTGCACTAAGGTAAGACTGGAGATGACGTTAATGGAGTCTCGGACCCATTTGTAGCCCAAGCTGCCCCCATCCTGGTTACAGGAAAGAAATATGAAGCCATGGAGGAGGACTGGGGGCAGTGCAACTAGAAGCTGGTAGCAGATGTGGGTCAGCTGACATTGTGCTAACCAACCTCCGACCGGACCTCCAACTGTGACTGACTTCATTCCAGTTCATCTATTTCACTGAGCTCACAGTGCCCTGTGAAATGCAGTCGAGGAAGCCTACGAGTGCATAAGCTGGGGTACACTGAGATGGAAACTTATGTGCAACAATGAGGCCGTAAAGCAAAGTATCGACTGGTTGAAGTAGGCTGTAGAGCAAGGGTGGGCAAACTATGGCCCGCTGGCCACATTGGTCCTTTTAATCCGGCCCGCCGAAGATTGTTACAGAATTGCCCAAATCAAATCATATCATAATTATGACTGCATTCATTTGACCTTGTCCTGTAATGCATGGCATTCCACCAGGTGGCGCATTTGACTTTGGCCTGTAATGCCTGGCGTCCCACCAGGTGGCGCATTAGGCGGAGTGATACATTGACTTGATTTTGCGGAGCCCGGGCTACTGTCTATTGTTACTCTGCTACTGCTCTGAACAGATCTGCAACAATGAGTGGGCCAAAGAAAAGAAAAGTCGACAGTGAGTGCCGAGTGATTAATAAGGAATGGACAACTAAATACTTAAAAAAAACTGGACGAAAGTAATGACATAAAGGACACCGCTAAGCTTTCAATTTTTATCAGAGGGATTAATGACAATTTTGAGATAACGGAGGAGTTTTTGGCCATGGAATCCCTAAAGGGGAAAACACAGGGAGAGGACTTGAATGACAGCGTGTCGGGGGTCATCAAGAGGCACAAGCTACCTTGGAGTACGCTCGCCAATGTTACCACAGATGGATCACAAAATCTGACTGTAAAGCACTTCGGGCTGCTCCAAAGAATCCAGGAAAGGGTGAAAGAGGACAACCCTGAGCAGGAGGTAATTTTCCTACACTGCATAATCCACCAGGAAGCACTGTGTAAATCCATATTGCAGCTTGACCACGTAGTGAAGCCAGTTGTAAAACTCGTTAACTATATTCGAGGGGACTGAGGGGACTTCGGCATCGTCAGTTTATTAAGTTTCTTGAAGAAACTGACGCTGATCACCAGGACTTGCTTTACCACTCTAATGTCCGCTGGTTAAGTTTGGGGAAAATATGTCAACGTTTGTGGGAGCTCAAACAGAAGATTATCTAATTTTTGGAGCTACTTGAGAAAGCTGCCAATTTTCCTGAGCTGAGTGACACAGATTGGCTTTGTGATTTAGCTTCTGCTGTGGACATACTGACACACATGTATGAGCTGAACGTGAAGCTACAAGGGAAAGACCAGCTTGTGCATGAAATGTACACAAACATCAGAGCCTTCAAAACAAAGTTTGCTTTATTGTCAAAGGAAATGTCAAACAAGTCATTCGCTCATTACCCCACACTGGCTACTCTGAAAGAGGCCCCTCGACATGTGAAAAAATATAAGAAATCACTCGACGACTTCATGGAGAATTCTGCCGTCGGTTCTCCGATTTTGGAGAAATAGACAAGTCACTTCAGCTGGTGTCTTGTCCCTTCACACAAGACCATGAAACGACGCCACAGGAGTTCTAGTTGGAACTGATTGATCTCCAATGTAGCACCATCTTAAAGGAGAAGTTCAACTCTCTTAAACTGGATGAGTTTTATGCTTCATTAAGCGCAGCCAAATTTCCAAACATCCAGAAGATGCCACAGAGAATGCTGGCGTTGTTTGGCTCTATGTATGTGTGTGAACAACAACAAAGCATCCCACAGATCCCAGTTGAGTGTTGAACACCTCAGATCTGTTCTGAGAATTGCCACAACAAAACTAACAGCAGACTTTGTTGCACTGGCAAAAAAGGGTGATCAACAACACTGTTCCCACTAAAAGTGAATGTAAGTATTAACACTGTAATGCCTTTTATATGTCAATGTGTCAATGTGGCCCCTGAGCCAAAAAGTTTGCCCACCCATACTGGAGAGAGTTCATAGCCACATCAACATCAAAGCTACTCTGGAAGATGGGAGTGTGAAGGATGGCCCACCAGCAGGCTGTCGAAGACCTCAAGGGGTCCTGAAATGGTGTGAAGTGGTTGTTGATGATGTATTGTTATTATTATTTTATCATTGTTATTATTTTTTTGTTGTATCTCTACCTCCTGGTTATCCCAATTGACCTTAGTGGGTATCCGCATTGACCTTAGGAGTAACTGGAGCCAGGTAATGGTATAAAGGTAATGTTTTGGTCCCTTAAGATAAGGGAACAGAAAAGAAAACAGTAAATCAATCAAATCAGTAAGTTGTGGTCAGTTTTGGCTGGCAATGCTGTATAGTCATAATTCCAGACAAGATATGGAGATACAAGGATTGTTCCTGACATTGACGATATGTGATGTTTTACTCACTAAAGGCAGATTTTTTTTATGAAAACATTGTTTTCTTGACATGACTTCACATTTAATTTGAGGAGTTCAATCAGGGGCATGCAGTGGCTGTCGGGGACGACAGCATAGGCCTAGTTTCTAGTTATAATCATTGCAGTTTAGGAGCAGAGGTACAGAGAGACTAGAAGGTTTTCTGTGTGGTTGTATGTTCCACAGCAAGGAAGGAATGCTGGAGCGTCATCTCTTTTTTCCACACCATCCAGACCTGATACACATACAGATGTGGATGTTAGTCCAGACAACCTTGTAGCTATCAAAGTTGCAGCATCGGTTTTTTATTCGGGTAGACACAAACTTTATTGCAACTGTCTCCATTTGGTAAAACCAAAAGCACCAAATCAATTGGAATTCTCAGGTTTACTGCTCCATTTGACACAAATAATACAGTTTCGGTCTGAGTGATGGGCACAAGTTATTGGACATCTAATTATATAGCTACGGAGTGTTTTATGGAAGTAGGACATATTGTCCATCAAAGTAAAAGCGGCTTAAAGTCTGACCCAGTTTATCATCGCTCCCTCTCTCAAACATGTCCACAAAGACAAGCTGTCAGATAGTGGCCTCTTTTCTGGTCCATGGCTCACACCTGCCAACCCTACTCTCAAACGCAAACACTAGAACACACAGACACACACACACACATCAATTTACAATCAGCAAACATTACATGCACACCCTCAAAGACAAATGTCCAAAAAGTAAAAAAAAACCTCAAAGATGGATCTCTGTGAGCTTGAGCTGGAACGCCATGCTGTGCGTTTTTCCCACTCATCATGACACTGGCAGCCAGCTGCTGGGCATCTTTTTTGTTGTAACCCCTGATAGCTCATCCCTCACCCAGAATACCTCACTGTCAGTGAGAAAGATATGTGCCTAGAACCAAAAAGGCTTCAAAGCTTGAAGGAATGGAAGGATGCTGAGACAATGAAGCAGGTTCGTCTTCACATTTACCATCAAAATTTTGATAGCCTCTTTTAAAAAATTTATCTGATGTGAGGCTAAAATAGCACATCCAATGCAACATCCCATTCCTGGGTGCACACTATCACCTGCCTTCGCAGCAAATTTTGTTTTACCAAGTAGGTTGCCGTCAGTTCCCTTTCCTGCATTGCTTAAGGCCAGGACCAACCCGAGGAATGCATGATTCATTCTTCTGTTTTCTATAGATTTGTTTCATCCACTAACATTCATGCATAACGGGCATGAATGTGAAATCAGTCCTCAGGAGAGAGATGTGCCATTTCTTGTTAAAACTTTTGAGGAAAAGGATGAAAATACCTGTGGTCTTGGTGGTCCTGGGGTTTCGAGGCAGTTTCCATGAGATCCATCATCTAGTATAGATTATTGTGGATCACATCGACCGCATTTATATCACCCAAAAGTTGGGGTTATTATGGAATCATCAAAACTGCCGCCAAGTCCAATACTGTATCTGCCATTGATGATCCCTCATGTTAATGCAATAACTCATTCATGGATGATTTTTAAATATCATAATCCCATAGACCTTAGTGCAAAGAAGAACTGGACTGATTTTGGGAAAGTTTTGTGTTATATTTCAGAGTATCTTTATCTCCAAACGTTTTGGGGCAATTTCGCTATCGTTGGTCTGGTTCAGACCAAAATTTAGTGCGTATGCATTGACTCAAGGAAATCTTTCTTCTGTTATTATATTTTACTACAAAAGTTCATACTTTACTCGGTGGAAGGAAATGTTTAATGAAAAACATCATTGGTCCCATTCTGTCCAAATGGGAGCTGTCTTACTCGACTTGAGATTTGTGTTATTTTTATTATATTTTATTCAAAAAGTTCAAATTTTACTCACTAGATTAAGCAAGCTTTTAAGTGAGCTATTTTTAACCCAACATACTGTTTTTTGGACATAACATCACATTTAGTTTGAGGAGTTCGATGAGGGGAATTGCTTGTACAAAACAGGGGATTGGGGACTTTTCAGGGATATGACCTTTCCATCAGGGATGACAGTGTAGGACTCATTGCGTTTCTCGAGACAAGCGTCCATCTCCTCCCCTTTTGAGAGTGTTGTGCAAAAAGAAGACACAACTTTACAGAGTGTGGACTAAATGATTGAGTAATGTAATGTTTGATAACATCATGCCGCACCGTTTCCATATAATCACCTATTGATTTCCCTTTTGTCAGCAGAGCGATAAATTTCCGGCAGTAGCGGTCAATGGGGACTCCATCCATGAAGATTACCACTATTGGACAAACTGACGAACATTATGAGGGAACATTGCAGAATTTTTGATTATTTATTAGAATTTCCCACTCTTATCATATTTACACTGCTGGTAATCTGATTGCGTCAAACTGCTGAGATTCCTTTGCTTGTGTTTGAAGATTTACTGCATATTTAAATACAAATATTCTTTGTTGTCTCCAGACAATAAAGCCAAAGTGCACTCAAAGACTGCAAAGAACAATAAATGTTCTTTGCAATTGGGGGAGCTTTGTGTTGCTCACACTGAGAAGATTAAACAACTAGAATGGCACACAGCAGAGACCAGACCTCCATCAAGGCCCAGCAGTCCCCTCAGAACAGCAGACCAACCGACCAAACAACCAACCAACCAAACCAAACATTCAGCCAACCGACTGACAAACTGACCAACTAACCATCCAGTCATTCATCAAACACACCAACTAAACTATCGATCAACCAAACATCCGACCTATCAGTCATTCAGCCAAAATACCAGCAGAAAAAACAAACAATCAACCAGCTAAAAGCTTCTGAAGATGTAGGTATGAATGAGAATTGTGAATGCGGTGCGCAGATAAAATCATGTTGTCAAGTAGAAGCTTATGAGGAACAACTTCCTCTGGTCTCAAACATGATTTCAGCACCTAAACAATCCTTAAACATAAGAATTATGGCTTCATTCGCAGATGCGCTGCTCTTATTTGCAGCTGTTCAGGAAGCTGTTAGACATTAAGATGAACATTCTTATGAGTCATTTTGCCGATTAACAGGACGGCTGGAGCAGCAGATATTTTCATGGATGTTCATTAGTAGGTTTGCCTGCAAAGAGGGAGAGTTAAAAATGGATTCATCTGTGAACATATCAACAATCTTTTTAGTTAAATACAACTCTTGAAATACGTGGCAAGAATTTTCACTGCTACGTTTCAGTAATTAACTGTCAGCAGCTTCACCTGCAAAATATTTCCTAATACATTAACAGAGTATAAACTATTACGAGGGGCGTGCTTACGGGTATATGTGGGAACTCATTTTAAACTGCAAAAACACAGAGTTGTAAGGTAAAAGCCAAAACAATATAGTATTAAAGCTGCAGTGTGTAAAATTTTGGGATATAACGGCAAAAGTCCAAAACGTCAATAATTATCTCCACATTAACCATTTTTTTTATTTTGACTTGAGTAAAGTTTCCACTAATGCATTCATGCCCTCCTTGAAAACCCTTAGTTAATAACCAGGGACCGGCAGGTTGGCCACAAGATGCAAAATGTACTCTTATTCAACTGTGAACCATATTTACTTGCCGCAGTTTGATGAAATCGACTCTGTGTCAGCTTGGAAGGGGTTTTGCGGCACCCCAGTCTCTGTCCAGACCTCACTGCTTTCCAGGACCCTAGACTGACTGCTCGCTGTGCCATCTCTCCTCCCAGGGGAGCGTTCCCTCCAGACGCCACAACAACTGTACGAAGAATCACCAATAGTATTCCTTATCATAAATCTGAGCTTTGGGTGATACTTTTACAGCATAAATTAGGCCTACACAGTTCTCCCCTGACAGCCAGGGTATATCCTTGAAAATCTCCCATTTCTCTGCTTTGTACAAGCCATCCCCCTGATGGAACTCCATAAATTAAGCATGAAGTTATGTCTGAAAAGAAATATTTTTGTAAAAACAGGTACCCCTAGTGTGCAAAATAGTAAGTGTTAGAAAAAAATATGATATATTTATAACATAAACGTTCTTAAGTTGAATCATATGATCCAAATTTGTACTAAATTGGAGCAACTGTTTAAAAATGATGGCCCAAACATTTTTGGGGATAAAAAGGCTTGTGTATATCATTTGAGTATTCGAGTTATCACGTTAAGACGAAGGATCTGCGGCGGCAGATTTGGCTGATGCTATGCTATGATGAGCCCATAATATTCTTGACTTTTCTGTGATATAATAAATAAATACTACTACTACTACTGAATATGCCTCACTCAAGGCATCTCATCTCTTGGCACGATTTTTGATACTTGAAGGCCACTGGAGATTCTTGGATAGTGAGCGGTGAGCTGATACTAGCTATATTGTGTGTTTTTCTCTGGAACTTTACCACTGGATGCCACTAAGTTTCAGACAGTGCTCCTTTAAAGCTTGAATCCTGGAAGATTATACTGGTACTATTTTGAGAAGAATATATGTCGCTTGTCACCATGTTAATGCTCAATGACTTGAGGGGAAAATGTAAATTACGAGGTGTTATTAACGTTCTGGAAACATATTGTTTTTTTTATTAAATTAGATTGATATGTATTGACTGTCATGTTGTACCAAGGTTTTCTGTGTAATCGTACATCACCAGACGCTATGGCTATCGCTGCGTCGATCTCTTCGTCTCTGTCATGGCTCTTCCTCTACGGTTATTTATGTTTGTGATTGTTTGTTAGTTTGGGGACTTCCTAATTCCTGGCAGCAGAGAGACCTCCACACTCAAGTCAGTCGCCCAGCTTCCCGTCCACTCATCACGAAATTGTTCCGCCTGTTAAGTGGCTTAGGCTCTCCCATCCACTGAGTACTTGATTACTCAGATATACTAAAGAGAGAACTGCCTCAAGCCTCTGCTGAGCCCAACTATTCACAGCCTGTCTTCTTCTTGTGTTGGTCGGATCAACCTCCAGTCACAATAAACCTTTTACTTAGACTCTGTGTCCAATTAGCCTCCTGATTAAAATCTAACATCACACGCTTCTCTTCTTCCATAAAGAAGTAATGATTTTCCTTTGAATGTAGATTTCATACATTTGTGTCAGACAGCAAAAGTGTTGAGTCAGCCAAATTGTAAATCAACTGAATAGTATCAATTACTCAATCAATCTAATCCACTATCAATTACTGGAAGCAGTTTCACCATCAAAGTAGTGTAATTTGTACAATAAATTACACTAGTTTTAGAATTAGATTCTGACTTTAAATAAAAATGCAGTTATTTAATAATAATAAGTATACCCTCTATTATAACAAACTATGCCTACGCTGTCATCGCTGACAGCAAGGGTATATCCCCGCAAAGCTCCCAACCCCCTATGTTGTACAAGCAATTCCCCTGATTGATCTCCTCTAATTAAATGTGAAGTTATGTCTGAAAAACAGTATTATTTGTGAAAGAAACTCCCCCTGGTGAAGAAAATGTGTACTATCAGGTAAAAATGTGATAGATCACCTTGCGCAGATACATATGCACCAAATTAGGACTAAATAATAGCTCTCCATAGTGAGTAATATATGAACTATTAGAGTGAAATATAAAATATAACAAATATATCCCTTGATTCGATTCATATGCAAACATTTGGACTAAATCTGACTGAACTTTGGTCTGAAAACCTTTGGCGATAAAGCTCACCGTAGTGTTGGAAATGTACAACCGACATGATCCAAAATCAATCCAGTTTTTCCTCGAACTTCGGTCTATGTGGGTATAAAATTTGAAGCCTATCAATGACAGTTTTTGAGTCATTGCGTTAACATCCATCCCTGAGGAGCAGTGGGCAGCCCCTTTGATGTGCCTGGGGAACAGATGCAGTTGTCTTTCTGGCTCAAGGACACTGTGACATGCAGACTTCAGGGGCAGTCCAGGAATTGAACCACCAATCCTTCAATAAGTGGACAACCACTCGTACAGCTATCCTGTGTCAATACAGTCAGTCTCTGCTCGTAGGGTTTAGCAGCATTCACGGTTCACACACAGACTATCAAACAAGTAGACGTGACGATCACACTAATGGAACATGTAGGCTGCAAGTTGGAGGGTCAAATCACCAACCTTCAAATAAGTGCTGTACTTCCTGAGTCACAGCTGCTCCTACGAAACTACTTTCACCAACAACTATGTCAAGGATAATGGAAAGCCATCTTCTGACACTCTGACACTTTGATGGAAAACTAGAAAGTTTGTGTCCACGGACACAGATGCCTCCGATACTAGAATAACTGTGGCGCTGTGGTGGATAGACCATAATATCTGTTGTAGCTGAATAACATCAAAGTGATATTAAATGTTATATGTTTTGTTAAAATACATGTAGAAATGTCAAATTAACTGGAATTACAAAAACAATTATGAATTGAAACACATTTTTTTCTTTTAGTAGATTTGAACAGCCCTTATCATATTTAACAGGGGTATTCAACTAAAATTCAAAGAAGAGAGAAAATTTCCACAAGCAAAGGTCCGGAACATCACATTATAAAACTTGAATTATGAATTAGAGTGATATATATTGAGGTCGCCTTGTAGTTGTATCAACATCTGCAACTGACAGTCAAATCAAATAAAGTACCTTTCAAAAAAGTTTCGACAATGTATAGACAAAGAAGGGCTGCATTTAAAAATAAAATAGAGAAAATAAATGAATAGCTTTTGAAAAATAGGGCATCTTAAAATAAAGTGCTTAATTTTAGAAAAATAAAATAAAGTCTCGCAGCAGCTTCAGTTTCCCTTTTTCTTTGTTAACTGTTTCACATCTAGAGTTGTGGAGAAAGCTGCCATGCAGCTATATGTGGACCCAACATGGTCAGAACGAATAGGGTTTCTGTCCTCAAACCTGGGAAAGCTGAGGCCCAAGTTTGCTGAAGTTTACAATCAGGTTATTAACAAAGTCAACAACATAAGACATGGAGTTGTGATTTGGGGCTTTACAAATAAAATTTACTTGACTTTATCTCTCTGTCCCTGAACCTGTTCCCTGTACTACTGGCAAGGGTGCACTGTCTCCCTGCATGTCTTCTTTGAACACCTCAACTTTCCTCTGAAAGGAGTGGACAGCTGTCATCAGTTCATAAATTGAATTGCCCTTACCCTTTAGCTTAAAATCGGTTCATTTAGGTGTGAACCAAAAAGACTATATTATCCAGCTTTTTCCCATTTTTTTTCCCTAGAGAAAAATGTGTTGCATTCTGAATTCTCAGCTCTGCAAAGAAAGCTTCTACTTCATTTCTGATGGACCCAAAGTGCTTAAACACACTGCCTTTGCTGAGCCATCTAACATTGTTGTGCAGCAAAAGATCATCAACGTTTCCATCACCTCAGCATACTAATCTGACAGGTTGGAGCACAGGACATATTGATGAATAATGGCATGGTAAGAGATGAGCTCAGGATTGTCCTCTTCCATTCTTGCCACAGCTCCTTTCTCTCTCGCTATAATGACAATGGCTCCATTTGAGCTTATTGAAACCCCTTATTTTGGCTCTATTCCTCGCTTTGTTAAAATCTCCTTAGCGGCAAGGTAGATGTCCTCTCCTCTTGTGCTAGCCTGAATGGTAAGACCTACCAGGTCTTCACAGAACACTTACTTGTCTTTGTTGAAGAACCTTACATAAACTAATAGATGAGCTATGTCAGACACATCAGTGGACTTATTTACAGTTAAGCCTACACATGGTGCCTTATGGTTGGCTTCAACCAGCTGGGCTTGTACATCCTTGGTAAATTTCACTTTTCTTTGTGGCTGATGATGACGACATAGGCATTTGCTTAATTTTGTGCCAAAGCTCCTGTATTTGTTTTCCCCCAGCTGATGTATATGTTACTGCACTGTTGCACTCCTTGACAACACCTCCATCATTAAATGGTTTTGCGTGTTGATCCAAATCCAAGCAACACCAAGGAAACATTCATTAGCATGTTGTTGGGCGGCAAATGAATGGGTCCGGATCCTGGTAGATTGATCATATTGGGCTCTGTGACTGCTTATTTTCTGTGACCTCAATTCAGACTTGAGTGGGTATGTTTGTTAAAAAACGTAGTGCTTTGTCTCAGATTCGCGTTTCACATAGCCACTTTTAGTGCGCACCACGGACTCTGATCATATGAGACACAATGGTCCAAGTGGAAAAATTAACATGAATGAATCTGTCTATTCTGGGTTGAAAGCTATATCTTCGCTACCCACTTTCTCTTCTTAGAGAGCGCCGTTATTTTTCTCTGTTGTCTCCCGCTTACTTGACTTTCCGTCATCTCTCTCTGTCTCCCTGCTCACTCGCTTATTCCCTCTGTATTTCTCTCCCTGTCTCTGGCTCACTTGTCTCTCAAACTCCTCTCCCTGTATCCCTAACTTCTCTTTCCGTCTGTCACTCGCCTCTCACCTCTCTCATGAGTCGCATTTTTTTACACAGATTGGATCAAGTCAATTCCTATGCACCAAATTTGGACTGAATTGTGACGACGGTTAAGCACTAATGTCAAAAAAGAGGTCCTGGGTGAAGGTTCATCCAAGAGCAGAAAAAAACAAGGACTTGAGAACCCTGCCTGGAGGGTCACCGGGGCCCTACCCTGGAGCCAGGCTTTTGGTAGGGGCCCGCCAGCGAGCGTCTGGTGTCCCAGCCTTCATCCATGGGGCCCGGTCAGGCTCAGCCCGAAGCAGGGACATTGGTTCGCTCTACCATATGCCCACCACTCATGTAGGAATCTGCAGGGGTCCGTTGCATTGTGGATCGGGTAGCAGGAAAAGGCAGGGGCCTTGGCAGTCCGATCCCTGATTATGAAAGCATACGGTAAGGAGCCGGAGCTTGTGGGAGAGGTCGAGAGGTACCAACTAGATATAGTTGGGCTCACCTCTACACGTAGCACTGGTTTTGGACCCCGCCTTCAAGATGGGGGCTGGACCCTCTACTACCCTGGAGTTGCTTCAGCAGAGAGGCGGAAGGTCGGTGTGGGCTCACTCATAGGAAGTGAGCTGTCAACTGATCACTACCTGGTGTTGAGTTATATCAGATGGCGGGGGAGAAAGCTGGACAAACATGATAGGCCCAAACAAACAGTAGGGGCCTACTGTGAACGTCTGACCAAGGACCCTGTCAGGATGGTTTTCAACTCTCACCTCCGGCAGAGCTTCAACTGCGTTCTGGGGGTGGTGGGGGACAAGGAGGCTGAGTGGTCCATGTTTCGTCCATGTGATCCTCGAACCCACGGGTGGACACCAGAGTTGAGGGATGCCGTCAGGCTGTAGAAGGAGTCTTACAGAGCATGGCTGGCTAGTAGCGCTCCTGAAGCAATGCTCCAGGAATACATGGGGGATCTCCTCAATGTCACCAACACGTATTCCCCGGAGGAACCACAGCTGGATGACTTGGAGGTGGGTCCACTCATCACTGGGGCTGAGGTCGCTGTGGCCGTTAAACAACTTTGCAGTGGCAGTGCCCCGAAGGTAGACGAGATCCGCCCTGAGTATCTTTAAGCTCTGAATGTTGTAGGGCTGTCATGGCTGACACGCCTCTGCAACATTGCGTGGACATGGAGGGCAGTACCTCTGGAGTGGCAAACTGGGGTGGTGGTTCCCCTTTCAAAAAAGAGGGACCAGAGGATGTGTTCAAACTATCGGGGGATCACAATCCTCAGCCTCGCTTGGAAGGTCTGAGCCAGGGTATTGGAGAGGAGAATCCGGGTCGATCCCCGGATTCAGGAGGAACAATACGGTTTTCTTCCTGGTCATGGAACGCTGGACCTTCTCTATACCCTCTCGAGGGTACTCCAGGGGGCATAGAAGTTCACCCAACCAGTCCACATGTGCTTTGAGGATCTGGAGAAGTCTTCCAACTGTGTCCCTTGGGGCATCCTTTGGGGGGTGGTCCGAGATTATGGGGTGAATGTCTCACTTTTACGGGCAATCCAATATATGTACTGTCGGAGTCAGGGTTTGGTTTGCATTGCCAGCAGTAAGTCAGACTCCATTCCACTAGGGTTGCCCTTTGTCAGTGTTCCCGTTTTTAATTTTTATGGACAGAATGTCTATGTGCAGTCAAGTGGCTTAGGGTATCGAGTTCAGTGGCCTTATGATCACGTCTCTGTTGTGATGTGGTCCTATTGGCACCATCGAACACTGACCTCCTGAGGATGTTATTGGCTCAGAGTTGCCCACACAATCATGCTGCGGGGCAGTTTGAGCTGGAGGTGGGGGCAGTCCAGATCAATATTCATCGATGTAGAGCTGGAAATATGATATAGGTTATGCATAGATACATAAAAAAGCTTTATGACCACAGCTATTTGGCTTTTTCTTTTCATCTCTCACACAAATACTCGTGAAATCAATGTTGAGATTTTCAGAGCCAAAAAGAAAACATTAATTATGCCTATACCCTATTTTCCCTGACAGCAAGGTTATTTCCCCCAAAAACCCCAAATCCCCTGCATCACACAAGCAATACCACTGATTGAACTCCTCAGAGTAATGTAAAGATTAAGCTCTGGCTCAGGGATGTACTACCGACCATTCTCAAAACACACAGTTCTTCCACACCAAGGTCTATTCTATTATATCTTTCCACTTTTCTGAGTTATTATGACAAACAACACCGAAATTATACAGTTTCAGTGATAAATTTTCCTTTTTAATAAATAACAAACACAACAGATCTCTGACAGGCAGCAAACTCCAAAGCTGTGTATGAGCAACACCAACCTCTGCAGGTGACTTTATTAAAATGTTCATTTACTATTTAAATGCTTATTTTAATGTGGTGTGAGAGTCAAGGTTTTATAAAACTTATACCCTCTAATTATCCTTTAACGTTCAACGGTTTGAATTTTCCTTTGCCATATATAAATAGATAATAATAATAATAATAATACATTTAATTTATAATTAGACTGATGAGTTGTAGAATTGATTACCATGAAAGGAAGAGCGTAATAATAAAGAGACTTTGAAGTGAGCTGAACATAATTATACTTTAAATAAATGTATTGTCATTGTACTCTCTTCTGAATTATTACGTTAATGTAAGGCCTGGATTCCTTATCAGGATTAAGATGCGTAGTACCAATATTTAAGTTTCTATTCATATCTTGATATCTCTTACACTCAAGGCTTATGTGGACTGTGAGATGATGACAGGCGGTCACTATGTCCAATTGACTGTGATTAATTTACTAAAAACTACATTTCCACATACATATGCACCAGGAAGTGAATGAACATAAAAATAGTAGCCGGTTGCAGTGTTTTGTAATCTTGTAGCTGTTCCTAATTTTTAGGAAAGTAAGTTGGACCTAAAAAACACAACTATCTAAACATCTATAGTTTGTGCAACTGTCGTATGCCACATTCAAAAACTTGATTTGACCAAAAATATTGACTTAAAGTGTGTTATGCGCATACATGCGCGTAAGTGGCGCTATAGGGGAAAAAATAAATCAGCGAAGACCCAAATGAACAATAAGACCCCTTATAAAGACCAAATTCATTCAAGACCTTGTTATTCATCAGTTTTTGTGGGATAAGACCAGGAGGACTTTCCATTTGTTACAGTTGGATGGCCAATGCATCCAAAATGTACCAAAATTGGATTTTGGCTAGATATTACCCCCTATGGGCACTACAGCGAGCTACAGTATATACAGTATATACTATAAGCGTTGGATGTAGTATAAACCTAACTCTTTATTGATATCAAGCATTGTGCACTGTAAAAAACTAAACCTAAGCAGTAATCCTCAACAGCAAGCGTACATTCCAGAAAGGTCCCCAATCTTTAAAGCAATCCCCCGATTGAATTCCTAAAAATCAAGTGGGATGCTATGTCGTAACAGGTTTTTTCATTTTTCTTATACATGTAGAAAACATTTAAAGATCAGTTCCAGAATGAAATAGTAATCTTTTAGTAACAACGTTAAATTTCACCTACCCAAAAGTCATTGTTAATTACAGTTTGATGATTAAGAAAACGTGAAAAAAAATATCGAATTCCGAATCAAATCGGTCTTGTGACTTTCAAAGCTCTTAAGTTTGGCTTATACTGTAGAGACAAAAAATATCTCTCTGGTGGACCCCTAAAGGCTTAACTTCTCAATAGAAGGCTTATAAAATCTATAATAAGTCGCCTGTGTGCTAGTCTTCTCTCCCAGTAAAAGACACCTTCCACCTTTAAGACAGTAATCCATAGTAGTAACCCTGAGGTAGTGATCCGTAGCACCTTCCACTCTGCTCTGACATGGAGTTGTTGAGGCATATTTCATTCCTCCTACAGAAAGGGATTCTGAAAGAATGTAAGTTTTGACTGTCAGAAACTCGGGGATTAATGGGGATCCCTCAAAGATTTTCTTTCCATAGATAGCAGATATGAGAGTGTATGGGCTCCTGGACAGGTTAGATCAATGTTTTAAAGAGGAACTCTCTTTAACTCCCTCTCCGTCTCTGTCACCCTCTCTCTCCCAGTAGCTTGGCTTCCATGAAGCTGAAATGTGCAAGAAAGCAGAAACATTAATTTCTTAGCAGATCAAATTTAAACCTAGCATTGCATGATAGGAGATATTGAAGTATTGTACGAGTTGGGGACAACAGTGTAAGCCTAATTTTGAAAGCCCTGTTAACAGTGAGGCAGGGAGTTTGGACCTGGAGTTTGTGAGTCAGAAGAGCAAGAGGGCATCCAGTGGTAGTTCTCAGGAAGGTTTCAGGGTCCTGGGCCAGGGTGGGCAGATCTGCAACTCGAGGGAGAACAGGGTTGAGTTGAAAGGGCAGCAACTCTTGGCAATAGCTCTGAATTTTCAAATTTAATGCTTGAATGAAGCGACAACTAGCTGTAGCATAGTCTATGATCTGGCAGAATGAAGGTGGCTGTTCAGACTCTTGAAAAGAGCTAATGCTTACTGTGATGGGAAAAAAGCTGGGAGGTTCTGCCATGGAAAGTAGAGAGAAGTGGTTACTAAGCTGAGAAAGAGACAGATATAAAAGGATCATGAAGAGTATAACTAAAATACAAAAAAGTTAACAAAACTAAAAGTAATGCAAAGGCTTCTTGGGTGGACTCGACGTCCTGTAAGATGCTCATTGAAACATGATCACTGTCTCAAAGGTACATAAAGGGTCCATATCCTGATTGTGTCCACAAATGGAGTAAAATGAGAAGACAAGAATATCATAAATTAGTGAAATAATCATAAAGTTATGGGACTTTTAGCATTATAAATCAAACACAGGGTGATTTTAATGTACGGATCCTATAATAATGCAACATCTGGCAATGCACCTTGTACAGAATTTGTCACAGAAAAGGGCAACACTATGTTTTTACCTATTTCTATGTTACTTTCTGTATTTTTTTCATTGTTTAAATTGATTAAAATGGCAATGTTTGATCACACTGGAATCAGAGAAAAAAGAGATCCAATTTCATGTTGTAAGGCTTTCATTCTGGCATCTTCGCTTCAATATTGTATCTATCTAAAATGGTGGTTTCCCAAATAAGCTTCATATTTTTGATATTTTCCAAAAAAAAATTAAAAGAGTTTTGAATTGAATATTCTAATTATATTAGACTTTCTCTTAAATAACACTTGATTTATATTTTAAGCAAAATTCATACAAAAATAGTAATTAAAATAAGACTCTCAACTCATACATAAATCCCTGCCTTCAGCCCTTGATTGAAATAGTAAATATAAAGAGTTTTCTATGATAATTAAAAAGTATAGAGTAAAAAAATTATGCACCCGCAATTTTTGATGTATAGTGTTACCTCGGTTTATGAGTGCCTTACTTTAAGAGTATTTTGATTTATGAGCAAAGATTCTTCAAAAAGTTTGCATTGCTTTACGCAGTGATTAAATTTACGAGCGTTTTTTTTTTTTGCTCGATTCACAGATTTTTCCAATATGTGCGAGTACCTGTATCTCTTAAGAAAATTGCTTTGTATACAAGTGCTCTGCTTTGGTTTACAAGCATCGTGTTTGAACAAGTGGAAGACGCGAGTATGGGCTTCCTTTGTGCGCCCGAGACTAGAGCGAAGAACAAATGGATCTCATTTCAGCCTCCCTCGCGCTCGCTCTTAGTTATCGTCATACACTCGCAGAATAGTATTTGCACGCTTGTTTCCGCTTACGTTTGGAAGGAATCGAGTGAGACTATGTGAAGTGAGCCAGAATCTGCCGGCTTTTCTATCATTTATCATTGCCATTTGTTATTAAAATTACTTTTATTCTGTATAAAAGAACATGGAAAATGATCCTTATGAATATATGAATATTTTTGGGATATGGGACAAACTAATGGGGATTCCATTCATTCGACTTGGGAAATTTGTTTCAGTTTACGAGATTTTTGGTTTGCGAGCAAGGACTAGGAACGAAATAAGCTCGTAGACCGTAGTACCACTGTATATATAAAATTGTGTGTACATTTCATACTTACATAAATAATATTTCATGCCAATTTCAGGAAGCGATCAAAGATTACCTTCTTAATCATTAACATATTCCCCATTGGTTTAATTTAAAAAAAAAATCAATTGTACATTTAGAACATGTAATGTTTTAATTGTTGTATTTTTTTATTTAAAGAAATGGTGCATTACTTTAAATTCCGGGAAAAACAAATTGATACATATGATCAGGATTGATATCGGTTCAAAAAACTTAATGCAATGAATGAAGAGAAAATAAATCTAATGTTTTATGACAGCGTAAAGACGTGGGCATTTATGTCCTCAAAAGGATGGGAGTACTGCTTGATTAAATGGGCCACAAGGTTTAAATAGAGAAAACAGTATTACCTTTAATGTAAGTGTGGCGGAGCCTTAACTAAAGAAACTCCTCTCGATGAAGCCATTCATCAACTGTGCAACTACATCAAGAACTCGGCTCGTTCTCAGTAGTGGACATACCATCCAAGACCAAACACTTCTAAGCGTATTTGTGGACCTACCCCTATATACATTTACTTTTATACAATAGTTTTTGCTCAATTATTTACCTGAAAAGTTTGGGTTGTTCTTGAATAATTTTCAAATTTTATAACTACATAGACCTTAGGGTTAGAAGGTGTTGAATAGATTTTGGGAAAGGTTGGTTGCATATCTGCGACACTAGTAGGGGCTATACCTCCAAATGTTTTCGGGCCATAATTTCTCAACCGTTAGACTGATTTAGTCCAAATTTCATGCATGTAAATCAACTGGAGGAGAACTATCACACATGCACTAAAATCAGAGTAATTATTTTACTTACTATCAATCAATCAATCAATCAATCTTTATTTATATAGCGCCAATTCACAACAACAGTTGCCTCAAGGTGCTTTCCAGAAAGAGCAGGTATAGACCAAACTCTTTATATAATTATCTACAGGACCCAACAAATTCCTCCTTGAGCAAGCACTTGGCGACAATGGCGAGAAAAAACTGCCCTTTAACGGGCAGAAACCTCGAGCAGATCCAAGACTCAGGGTGGACGGCCTACTGCCATGACCAGTCGGGTTTGAGAAAAAAGGGAGTGAGAGCTAGAAAGAGAGAGACACAGGTGATGAGAGATACAGACGGGGAAAAGGCAGCAAAGATATCAGCTATAATCCACTTTCTCCAACCGCTCCATGGTCGGGCCGTGGCAGCAGCAGGGATCCCAGGTTGATAATAACATTAATATTAATGTAACATATAGTGATAGTTTATGGGGAAATACTATACAATAATAATAATAATGATTACAACAATAATCATCCTCATGAGCATCTTGTGATCATTGGACATCGAGCAGGTCCACAGCAGCAGATGCAATCACCAACCATGTGACCTTACAGGGCGAGAAAACAAAAAGACTCCAGGGAAGAAGTCAAGTTAGTAACATGCATTTAATCCATTAAAATAAATTAATCCATTTAACATGCATTAAAGTGAGTGGGGTGTATAAAGAGGGACAGTGAGAGAGGAAGATAGAAAAGCTCAGTGCATCATGTGAGATCCCCTAGCAGTCTAAACCTATAGCAGCATAGCTAAGAGCTAGCTTATGCCAGCCTTAATTATAAACTTTATCATAAAGGAAAGTTTTAAGCATACTTTTAGATGTAGAGAGGGTCTCTGCCCCCCGACCCCAGATTGGAAGATGGTTCCACAGGAGAGGAGCCTGATAGATGAAAGCTCTGGCTCCCATTCTACTTCTGGAGACTCTAGGGACTACAAGTAACCCTGCATGCTGGGAGCGCATAGTTCTGATTGGACAATATGGAACTATGAGCTCCTTCAGATACGTTGGTGCCTGACTGTTAAGGGCTTTGTAAGTGAGCAGAAGGATTTTGAATTCGATTCTGGATTTTACTGGGAGCCAATGAAGGAAAGCTAATACAGGAGAGATATGTTCTCTTAACCTGGTTCTGGTCAGCACACGTGCAGCAGCATTCTGGATCAGCTGGAGGGGCTTCAGAGACTTATTGGGACTACCTGCTAGTAGGGCATTACAGTAATCCAGCCTGGAAGTAACAAATGCATGAACTAACTTTTCTGCATCTTTTTGTGACAGAATGTGTCGTATTTTAGAAATATTGCGCAAATGAAAAAAGGCAGTCCTAGAAATCTGTTTTATGTGGGAATCAAAGGTCATATCCTGATCAAAGATAACTCCCAGGTTCCTCACAGTGGTGTTGGAGGCCAAGGTCATACCATCCAGAGTAGATATATCATCAGATAAATTGTTTCTAAGGTGTTTGGGTCCCAACACAATAACTTCCGTTTTATCTGAATTTAA
>VRLP01004803.1:0-44148 GCA_009660295.1 Lophius piscatorius
AACAGTTAGATCAATAATGAAGAAGTTTAAAGAGACTGGAGATGTTAGACATCCGCCTGGAAGAGGACGTGTCTGCAAACTGACCCCACACACTGTGAGGAGGATGGTTGGACTGGATAAAGACTCTCCAAAGATCAAAGCTAGAGAGGTCAGAGGTCAGCTGAATCTGGGGTCAGAAAGTCTCCCTAACCGCCAAAGCCAAAGAGAAAAGATCCTCATACCCACTGAGAAGTATTGTAGTGGATCTCTGATGCTGTGGGGCTGTTTTTCTTTCAAAGATTCTGGACATCTTGTTAAAAGACATGGTTCCATGGACTCCATCAAACACCAGCAGATACTGGATGAAGACCTAAAAGCCTGTCAGGAACCTTAAAGCGGGCTGTTTTTGGACCTTCCAGCAGAACAATGATCTGAAGATCACCTCAACATCAACCCAAGAATGGTTCAGAGGTCACAACCTGGCCCAAACCACCACAGAACATCTGCAGAGGAGAGTCCACAAGCGTGGACCTCAGAACCTGAAGGAGCCGGAGAGGTTCTGTGTTCAGATCTTCTCCATCAGAGGATAATATGGAACGTAGAGGAAACCAAACACCAGAGGAGTGATAACGCGGTTGTGTGAAAGTTGGCGGTTCTTCCCTCTGGATAGAACTCGGAGCGAAAAGCCCAGAGGCTCTGAGAGTTCTGTGTGTGTTCTGCTTAAGAGCCGGAGTGAGTTTAATTAGTGCGAGTAAAACGGTTTCACCGAGGCCTAAAGGGAAGATCCTCATTCAGTGGTTTGAAGAGGAATCCTTGAGCTGAGGTTGGAAGAACCTTTGTGTCGGATATCAGACTCCAGTTTGAACGAGACCCGGCCCGGAACCGACCCGCATGACCTGCAAAAAAACAGGAACACAGACATCACCTCGCAGAATGGTGTCAACACAGAAGAAAATGGACAATAAAGTTAGTTAAACTTCATAAACGCTTTTATTTGTAGTGAAAGTGTTAATAGTGATGTTTATAGTGTTTAAAGTGTTTATAGTGTTTATAATGATGTTTATAGTGTTTAATGATGTTTATAGTGTTTAATGATGTTTATAGTGTTTATAATGATGTTCATAGTGTTTATAATGATGTTTATAGTGGTTATAATGATGTTTATAGTGTTTATAATGATGTTCATAGTGTTTATAATGATGTTTATAGTGTTTATAATGATGTTCATAGTGTTTATAATGATGTTTATAGTGTTTATAATGATATTTATAGTGTTTATAGTGTTTATAGTGATGTTTATAGTGTTTATAGTGTTTATAATGATGTTTATAGTGTTTATAATGATATTTATAGTGTTTATAGTGTTTATAATGATGTTTATAGTGTTTATAATGATGTTCATAGTGTTTATAATGATGTTTATAGTGTTTATAATGATGTTTATAGTGTTTATAGTGTTTATAATGATGTTTATAGTGTTTATAATGATGTGTATAGTGTTTATAGTGTTTATAATGATGTTTATAGTGATGTTTATAGTGTATATAGTGTTTATAATGATGTTTATAGTGTTTAATGATGTTCATAGTGTTTATAATGATGTTTATAGTTTTTATATTGATGATGGTTTTAATGTTATGGCTGGTTGTTGCATGTATAAACATGATATGATCTCCACACACAGATGAGGGGAACAGTTGTGGAATTGAAACTACATGAAAGAATGACTTTCTGAGTTTAACCTTCACTAAAAAGAATATAAAAACAATCCCTCCTTCTTTATGCACCAGATTGAGGCTGTAGGATCGTTTTTTCAGAAAAGACAGACGGTTGGTCCAAGGACACGGATGCTTTGGACGCTACAGACGGACCGTAACAGACGGACCGTAACAGACGGACCGTAACGTCTGTCAGAGCAGAACAATAACTGGATGATATAAAAATCATCTGAGTTCAAAATCCGTCTAAAAATGTGATAATAAGTGATTTCAAGAAAGCAATTATGAGCAGCTCACCTTTAAGACCCCCCACTGAGGGTGAAGTTAGTTTAGTGGTCTGTCCTCCCTCTGATGTCTGCTGGAGGGAGGATGGAGGACGGATGGAGTATCGAGGGTGGATGGAGGATGGGTGGAGGAGGGTGAAAATGGATGATGGGGTGAGGATGGATGGAGGACGGTGAAGATGGAGGATGGGTGATGGACGGATGATGGATGGATGATGGATGGATGATGGAGGGATGATGCAGGGATGATGGATGGATGATGGAGGGATGATTGATGGATGATGGAGGGATGGAGGATGGATGATGGGTGGAGGAGGGGTGGAGGACGGTGAGGATGGATGATGGATGGATGATGGATGGATGAGGGGTGGAGATGGGTGGAGAACAGTGAGGAAGGAGGATGGATGATGGCTGGATGATGGAGGGATGATGGAGGGATGATGAACTCTGTGTGTGTAGAACTGTGTGTGTAGAACTCTGTGTGTGTAGAACTCTGTGTGTGTAGAACTGTGTGTGTAGAACTGTGTGTGTGTAGAACTCTGTGTGTGTAGAACTCTGTGTGTGTAGAACTCTGTGTGTGTAGAACTCTGTGTGTGTAGAACTGTGTGTGTAGAACTCTGTGTGTGTAGAACTCTGTGTGTGTAGAACTCTGTGTGTGTAGAACTGTGTGTGTAGAACTCTGTGTGTGTAGAACTGTGTGTGTGTAGAACTCTGTGTGTGTAGAACTCTGTCTGTGTTCTGGTGTTGGGCAGTAACACAGATGTCGGTGGGCAGTGTCTGCCCTGCAGTGACCCCTGGGACTGGACCGCTTCTAAAAAGACCACAGCTGACAGGCCAGCGGTATCGGTGACCCGACCTCTGCAGCTCATGCCAGCGGATATTTTTTCAATTCTACCTTTTTTTTTCTCTTTTCTTCACCTCGCCACGTTTATTCTGAGAGTGTTTGAAGCTGTTGAGGTATAAACTGTAAATACCAGACAGAAGAACGTCTCTATGTCTCTCTCTATGTCTCTCTCTATGTCTCTCTCCCCTCTCTCTCTCTCTCTCTCTCTCTCTCTCTCTCCCTCCCCCTCACTCTCTCTCTCTTCCTCTCATTCTCTCTCTGTCTCTCTCTATCTCTCTCCCCTCACTCTCTCTCTCTCTCTCCCCCTCACTCTCTCTCTCTTCCTCTCACTCTTCCTCTCTCTCCCCCTCACTCTCTCTCTCTCTCCCTCACTCTCTCTCTCTCCCCCTCACTCTCTCTCTCTCTCTTCTTCTCACCCTCTCTCTCTCCGCCTCACTCTCTCTTTCCCCCTCACTCCCTCTCTCTTCCTCTCACTCTCTCTCTGCCCTCCCTCTCTTCCTCTCACTCTATCTCCCTCTCTCCCTTTCTTTCTCTCTCTCTCCCCATCTATATAGATGTGTTTGAAACTGGTTTCTATCTGCCACAGTGTAAACTGGTTTCTATCAGAGCTGGTTCCGGTGTAAATGACACGTTACTGACTGTAAGCAGGGATTCACGTCCCAGCGAGGAGGGAAGTATCACACGTCAACAGCAGGAAATATCACCTTTACCTGAAGAGGCTCTAACGAGCTAATTGACCTTTTCCCACCGCGGCTCCTCCTCTGCTGCCGGTGGCTGAGAGGAAACGCCGAAGGGTCTCGTTCTAGAGACTAAAGACGAAGAACTTTTCTTTCTTACTTCTTCAGGCTCTGAATCCAACCTCTCCTCCCTGAGCGCCGGACTTCCTCTCATCTCCCAGCAGCCTCCTTGTTCCACCTACCCACAAACATCTCCCCCCCGTGTGTGCCGAGCAGACAGAGGGCAAACGTCTCCTTTCATTTACCTCCTCGGTTCTAGTAGAACCGCCCAGCAGGAGAGCAGAACATTTATTAAGCTATTTATAAGTCGTGGTTGGAACATCTACACGTCAGATGAGATTGCGTTGCGGCCGTCGTGCCGCCGCGTCCCAGACCGTTCGGCGGCGAGGAGGCCGACATTAGAACCTATAAACATCAAAACTCCTCCCCTTCTGACACGCCGTGGTTCTGAAATCCAAAGTGGATTTCGTTAATGCTCTTTAAAGCGAGCTCCCGTCCGCCGACAGAAGAACGCGGCGCAAGAAACGTCAAGATGGATCTGGACTCCTCCTCCGGACCCCGGACCCCAACCGCCCCCCCCCATCTGAAAACCACTTAGCCACGCTGAAGTGCACTCCGTCCGTAACGAGACGGAACGCCGCTCCTTCTCTCGCTCCGTTCGGAGAAGCCGCTGTGTCGGAACCGTTGAGTGTAAAAGACGCGGTCGTTTTCTGTCTTTTGTTTACGGAGGAGGTTCATCGGCGAACCGAGCGTGAAGTGGAAAAAATATGATTGTGATGGAGCGCGAGCGGTCAGTTAGAGGCGTGTGCTTTCCTGTCTGTCTTGAGGTCATTTCTTTCCCTCTGTTAGCTCCTCTCTCCTCCCCGTCGGCCCCCCGGACCCGCTTTTATCTCCTTAATTACGCTCCTCGCGAGCCGACGCGCGAGTGAAGGAAATGTGTAAACACGAGAATCAAGCGCCGCCGTTTTTGCATAATCTCCGACATCGTCGACACCGGAGGGCAAGGAGGAGATCCGCGCTTTAAGAAAGGAGGTCCGGATGGTCTGTGGGGTCGACGCCGAGACAAATTGGAGGAAGAGTTTCTGATTGTATCAGCATCATAGATACAAAGAGACAAACGTACGACGAGATGCGGCTATTAGACAAACGCGATTCGCCGCTGACGCTGCTACTATTATGGAGTCGTAATCGCTGCCGTAGATTCTTCCTGTTATCGCAATAAGTCTAAAACTGTTTCTTGGATCTTTTTCAAGTTTACTACCCCCATAGACCTTAGTGCGAGGAAGAACTGGATTGATTTTCGGAGAGATCAGTCGTATATTTCTGACACTGGTCAAATGAAGTCCAAATTTGGTGCGTATGAATAGTGTCAAGAATATCTATCTTCTAAATAATAATAATAATAATAATAATACATTTAATTTATAACGCACTTTACATTTGGATCAAATCTCAAAGGTGCTACAAAGTAAAAGCAGATAAAAGCATCAATAAGAAATAGAATAATAACTATATAAAAGCCTGACCAAAAAGCAGCAATGTTATTTAAAGTTATAGGTTCTGCTAAAAAGGAAAGTTTTAAGTCCTTTTTTAAATATGTCAGTCGTCTGTGGAGCCCTCAGATGGTCAGGGAGGGCATTCCACAGACGAGGGGCAGCAGAACAGAAGGCCCGATCACCCATGGTGCTGAGCTTAGTCCGGGGAAGGAGGCGGCGGTATGAGTGGGTAGAACGGAGGGATGGTGTCGAATGTTAAATGTCATATTTTACCCTAGTAGTTCATATTTTATTCACTAGGGGGATCTTTAATGAAAAAAAAACAACAGTTTCTCGTCTGTAACTTTGATTTTGTCTAAATTTATCTCCTATGAATCGATTCCAGGAAATCTGTCCTGTTTTATTCCTGAGCTCAGAGAAACCAGTTAACTGCGTTCATCTTCATCATTCATCATTTATCTTCATCACAGACTCAAGACTCCGTAGAAACAGTTAGGTTGACTCAATAAGAACTGTTTGAGATAATTAATGAGTCACATTTAATTGGAGGAGTTGCTTGTACAACACTGGGGATTGGGGGCTTTTCAAGGATATACCCTTGCTGTTGGGGATAATTCTGACTTCATCTGGTCATAATGTTTTGGATGATCAGTGTTTATATGTTTAGCCTTTTATAATTATTCATCGGAACTTTCACTTATTTTTGTTTTGGATCTCGATAAACGTTGTTTTTGTTTTTAGAGTGTATTATTACACCTGATACTGCATTAAGTACTGCATGCATTTTTTTTTTTTTAAAGATCATATCTCTATGAAAACGCTTTGGCTCATCTCGCAGCTTTCAGACCTTCAGGCGCCGACAATTCCAAAAAGCGCGTTTGGCCTTCCATCGGCGTTTTTTCTTCTTCTTTTCTTTAAGGAAGGACGCCATCTTAATATAGACGTTGTCATCCTGGCGCCGGCGACGCGGTTTAACACTAACGCGGGCAGCCAGGCCCGGCTCCGTCAGCGCGTCTTCCTCTAATCGCCGGCGAAGCGCTCCATTGACCGGGAGAGGAGAGGGGCGGCGGTTTGAGATCGCAGCAGATCTGTCCACAACGCTAATGATCACGCCGCCTCAAATTCCACTAATTAGCCACATGCGCGCCGCTGAAGCTGCTGCTGGTCCTCAGATACACCAGCATAAACACTGAGCGGGTGCTTTTGGAACGCGCAGACGTCTTCATCTTCAGATGACCCCCCCCTCCAGCCCCCAGAGGCTCCTTAGGCCCGCGTTCATGGCACCCAATATAAATTAAAGACATTCTCATGATTACGGGAGGGGGCGGCGCTGTAATTTAAACTCTGTTGACATTTACTGTCAAGGGGTATTAATTCACGGGCACCCTCTGCTGCACGGGCTTACTCAGCACCGGCGGGCCGCGGGCTCCGCAGAACCACACGCTGCCTTTACTGTACTCTTAGCAGATCCCCCCCCCTCAGACCGATCAGAGGCTCACAAACCCCCCAACCCAGAGGTCACCGCCGGGAAATGCAGGGATGTAGCCTGATGGAATGTCATCTACACAGGTTGTGTCCTCTGAGCGCGGAGAAACACCTTCAGACCGGATCTCGGGCCCGCGGGCCTCATCCAGAATCACATTTCTCCAGTCGGTGGAGATATCAGCACATTCTCCGGTTCTGGTGGGACTATAAAGACTCATCAGCTGTTCTTGTTTCTTCTAAGCTGGTTGATTTCTAGTCAGGAAAATAGGATTTTTATTTTTCAACGTGATTCATATGAAACCAAATTTGGTCCAAATCGGACCAACGCTCGAGAAATGATGGCCCGGAAACTAGATAAAGCTCCCCCTTGTGGCAGAAATATGCATCTGAAACGTCCCAAAATCAATCCAGTTCTTCCTCGCACTGAGGTCTAATGTATTTATTTTCTAGTCAACCAAAAAGCTTCTCTAACAACAACCGGTTCTGGATGAAAAATGATTCAAATGTGTCTAACAGAGCCTTTATCTGTGGGTCCTGGTGCTGGTGCTGGTGCTGGTGCTGGTACTGGTACTGGTGCTGGTGCGTTGTGACCTAAATTCAGGATTAAACTGTGTCTAACAGGGCCTTTAACTGGGGGTTCTGGTGCTGGTGCTGGTGCTGGTTCTGGACGGGTCCTGAGGAGGCGCACAGAGACTGCTAACAACACATGTCATATATCATAGCTTCAGTCTGAAGCCCAGCTTCTACCTGCGAGCTACAAATGTTCACTCCTGCTGTCATGTGAGCGCAGAGGGGTCGGTGGGTGGGGGTGGGGCTGGGGGTGGGGGGGGTGATGCATTGTTTGTTTTTGTCTGGACTATGATGCTGGAGAAAATGCCATATTTTAAAAACATGACTATTGAATATCGTTATTGTTGGATGGTTTGACTGAACTGAATTATAAAAATGTGTTTTTATGAGGAAGGACTTTTATTTTGAAAGGAACTGTTTTTACCCTGATCCGGGTGCTGCACTAGTGTGTTGGGGAAATTCACCACACAGGAAGAGGAAATGAGTCTGCGTTCATTAGTCAGCAATGAAAGAAAAACCAGCCCTTTACTGTCGTCCCTGAAAAGACTCCAGTCCCCTGCGTTGTACCATCAATCCCCCCTGATTGAACTCCTCACATTGCTGCTGGTTATCTCAGTTAATGTTTGTGGGTTGGTTAGTTGGTTGCTCTTGGTTGTTGGGTTGGTTAGTTTCCATCATTTCTGATTGGTGAGTTGATTGATTGGACATTTTACCCAATTACACAAAACCAATGGAACCGGTTTCCTTCTGTTTCTACAGGGGGGCGGGGCTTGAGACCTCCTCT
Organism: Lophius piscatorius; assembly: GCA_009660295.1. Classification (NCBI taxonomy): domain Eukaryota; kingdom Metazoa; phylum Chordata; class Actinopteri; order Lophiiformes; family Lophiidae; genus Lophius; species Lophius piscatorius. The sequence continues at coordinate 7,898 of VRLP01004803.1, forward strand.
GACTCTGATTCTACTTAAAACCACATCAATAATTGTAATAACTGTTGTGCTCCAAGAATCTCCCTAACCTCCATCAGAGTCCATCAGAACCCGCCTGGGTTTAGAATGTGGTGCTATCACTCCACCATCAGGGAATGAAGACGGCGCCGTCAGGCTGTGATGTCGTGTAATTTCCCTGTGACTGAGTGGACTGAGTCACCAATCTTCACCATTCGGGCTCTAGTGCAGCTTGAGTGACGGTTTAAATCATTATCCCTCGCGGTGGACCCGACACCCGCCGGTTAAGTTGGAGAAATTGATTATTTTGACTCTAGTTTTTCTTCATCAGTAGCCAATCGTCCCTCGCTTCAGCGAATCCGACGGGCCCCGGAGTAGACGAGCGAAACAGAACCTTCTTCCTGCACAAAGATGAGCAGGTGTGACGGGATTCTAAAAACCCGAGCGGCAACGACTCATTTATTTCCAAATGGGGATTTAGAACTAAATCAGGAGAATCTGAACTTTTGTGAGGAATTTGCATTTCTGAGAGTGGAATATTATAATTATAGAATAAGAGTCCAGCTGCTAGACTCCACCCGGCCGGTGTAAACGATCGAGCTGATGTGCAAAAGTTGTCCAGGTGCAGATGTGCAAAGGTTGTCCAGGTGCAGATGTACAATGGTTGTCCAGGTGCAGATGTGCAAAGGTTGTCCAGGTGCAGATGTGCAAAAGTTGTCCAGGTGCTGATTTGCAATGGTTGTCCAGGTGCAGATGTACAAAGGTTGTCCAGGTGCAGATGTGCAAAAGTTGTCCAGGTGCAGAAGTGCAAAGGTTGTCCAGGTGCAGAAATAATAGTTTTGTAATAATTATTTAAAAAATGACAGCAAAAGCTGAATAAATAATCTAAGAATAAAAAACAGACAATTTAGAATCACAAAAGGGATTGGATAAAAGTATGAAGATAATAAATCCCACCCCTCCTCCATTATTAATAATCTTTTATATACTTCCCGTTTCAATAAAAAACATTATTAAGTTGTAGAAGTTTGCTGCAAAATGCGATTGAGCCTAAACTTAAACTCCCTCTTCAGTTTTAGGATGGTAAATACAAACATTCCCCTTGTTCTGATTAAAAGCCGCTTTAGAGGCTAATAGCAAAGATAAAAGGATCTTTGAACGACATCTGGGTTGTGAAAAATCAAACTCCAAACGCACTTCTGCTCCTTCTATTTTAATTAAAAGTTTGAGTGATCGCGATCACCTCCTAGCAGAAAAACTTTTGAATATTTCATTTGAAAGATCTGATCCCTGCCACGGCCAACGAGCCGGCGCTCACGCTGGCTTCCTAACTGCTGACGCCGCCGGTCAAGCCCGTGATTTCTCTTCCTCTCGGCGGGGGTTTTCTCGACTCGGAATAGAGAACATTTGCAGGACTTAAATTGGTGGCATTTTGTGGTCTTTAAAAAAAGGGGACTCATTAAAACTCGCCGAGAGGAGCCTTCAAGTTTCCTCCGTCATTAACGGCGGATCACATCCGAATAATTATAGATGTGGGTAAGTTGTGTTGTCAATTTGAGAAAGATGGAGCCGCATAATCCCCGACCTCGTAATTGGCCGACGGCCCCCGGAGCGTCATCCCTGTTTTTAATGAGTGCTAGCCGGAGCGGAGGTACGACTCGGCCCAGATGGTCGCCGCTGATAGAACACATGATATTACCTCGCTCCTAAATTACCCGGCGCTAATCTGATGCATGAATTGATTGAAATTCATGCATCAGAAATACATTTTTAAAAAGTCTTTTCCATATTTTTAAAGTATTCAAACGCAATTCTCCAAAGATAATTGACTGACTGAGACAAATTTTAAGTTTCAACTATTCTTTTGAATGAACTGAGCATTCAGGTTTACATTGGCGTTTAACGCTGTAGTTTGGCAATGTATTTTTACAGTGTAGTTTCACAGTGTAGTTAAATAGTGTAGTATTACAGTGTACTTTTACAGTGTAGTTAAAAAGGTGTAGTATTACAGTGTAGTTAAACAGTGTAGTATTACAGTGTACTTTTACAGTATAGTTTCACAGTGTAGTATTACAGTGTACTTTTACAGTATCGTTTCACAGTGTATTTAAACATTGAAGTATTACAGTGTACTTTTACAGTGTATTTTTTACAGTGTACTTTTACAGTGTACTTTTACAGTGTAGTACATCAGACGCAGGTCTTTCCACTTAATTAACTTCATAAGCGTTTATATAATATGATGATCCGGCCGTGACGCTGAATTGTGGGCGGAGATTAAACTTAATCTCCGCCTCCTATGAAATCTCAGACGGAACTTTCATTTCGGCCATCATGAGTGACTTTGGTCTCGTTATCAGACTCTGATATCAGGCGTGATTAAACACCGGAGGGCGGCGCTCACCGCGGCGTTTCACCACAAAAACTGCGGTCGCCCCGCCGACGGCAGATCAAAAAGCGAGGAGGAAGAAAAAAGAGGAGCGACGCCGTCATGTGGTCGAGGGTTTAAAAAATTAGCAATGCTCAACTGGAACGGAAGTCGCTCGCCGCGCCGGCCTCAGCAGAGCTCCTCTAATCAGATGTAACTTCTACCGCTGGAACGCCGCGGAGGGAGTTTACAATCAGCTTAACCCCGACTTTTATATTGCGCCCAGCGGGTCCTTCGCTCCACGGCGACCACTTTCAACACTATTTTGTTATTCTGACTTCACTCGGTTTAATAATCCACACTTCCCCCGTTTTCTGTCTTTTTCCCCCGGCCTCCGCCGCACGGCTTTGATGTTTGGAGAACAATGATTGGAGTCGTGAAGTTTATTACACGACTTTAGTGCGGCGGGGGGGGGGGGTTCTGGGAGTTTATCTGTAAAACGCAGTTAAACCCACTTCTGTTGGGCTTAAAGTTAAAATATCTTATAATTAAAAGAAAACGAGATAAGCCTGAACAGGAAGTGGAAAAGCTGAAAAGTCTAAAGTACTATTTATCACCTTAGTCGTGTTTGACTAAGGTGCATTTAACCTAAATGCTAAATATGAATGTAACTGTTAAATATACATTTAATGTTAAATCTAAACCTTAATGTTAAATCTTAACCTAAATGTTTAATATGAATTTAAATGTTCAATCTAAAACTAAATGTTAAATAAAAATGTAAATATTAAAGCTAAACCTAAATGTTGAATCCAAACTTAAATTTCAAATATAAATGCAAATGTTGAATCTAAACCAAAATGTTAATTATGAGCATTAATGTTGAAGCTAAATATACACTTAAAATATAAAAGTAAATGTTAAATCTAAACTTAAATGTTAAATATAAATGTAAATCTTGAATCTTAACCTAAATGTTAAATATGAAGTTCAATGCTAATACTGTATATAAAATATGTACTATATAGTCATATATCTGCTGTATATCTAATATATATATAATATATAAGTAGTCATGCACTTATATACGTTGTTAGAATAAAGATATGCTTACTTTTAAATTAAAAAAAAGCTCTTCCTAGTGAGTAAAATATTATCTACTAGAATCAAATATGATACAAACAAGAAAAATCTCCTCGGGTCGATTCGTACGCACTAAAGTTGACTAACTGTGACCAACCTGTTGGGAAATTATGCTTGAACGTCACCCCCTACTGGAGGAAATATGCAACTGAGCTTTCCCAACATCAATCCAGTTCTTCCTCACACTAAAGTCTATGTGGTTCTGAAATTGGAAATTGAGTTATTGCGTTAACTCGACGGAGAGTGTTAGCTTAGGTAGGACAGAAAGGTTGAAGTCACATGACCAGACTGGTGGGCTTCGGATCAGCTGCTCCGTGAGTTACGATCAGAACATCTGCAGTTAAACCAGTAAATACCACCGATAAATTCTGACCCGTTTGATATTTCACAAAAGAGGTTGTCGGAGAATTTAGCCGGCATTGCGGAGCATTTAGCGAACTTCCCGCTAAATGTGCGGGAACAGTTCCCCGGAACCATTTTTTTTTCTTCCCCCCTGGATCGGGCCAAAACACGGCGGGCTTAATTAACTTCTCTGAGAGGTGAAGCCGTGCGCACCATCTGCTGTGAGAGAATCACGTTTGAGCGCCTGTCGGAATTATTTCGTTACTCAGAGCGCAGGAAAAAGCGGCGTCCGGGTTTGGATTCGCTCGACCCCTCAGCAGTAAATGATGTTTTTAATTGTTTATTTCTTTTTAATTCACACGCTGGAGACGTAACAACATCAAACATCGGAAGAAGTTTCAGATTACGTCTGAAACGAGACGTTATCTCGGAGACATCGATGATGTCATAGTTGAGACAATTTTAGATTTTTTTTCTTTTTTTAATTTTCTTGATAATATGTCGGAAGGACCACACATCATCGCAATCAAGGCCCGGCTGAACTTGCCCCCAAAAGCCGGGTCATTATTTGATCTTTGTGCATCTTAATCTGATTATCTCATTGTGGAGGTAAACTTCAGACTCAATCTTGTTAGCAGCTGGCCACCATGGATTACGACGGCCAGTGAACTGGAAAATGAACTGAGCAGTTCAGCGTTGGCCTTGCTTTCTTTCAAGATCCTCCCCAGCGCTACTTCAGCTCCTTCTGCTTTTCTTTCTGCTGGCCCTTCAAACGAGATATTATCCTCCTCCTCCTCCTCCTCCTCCTCCTCCACCCTTTTCTTTACTCCTGATGCTTTAACTAAGTGAGGACAATGGCGTCAAGAAAAAAGAAAAAAAGAATCCTGACCTCTCTTAAACATTCAGGTTCTGCAGACACACCGCGTTATGAGCAGATCCACCGAAACTCTGGCGCTGAATGGAGTCCATTCTAAGACTTCAGCTGTCGCCGGGCGGGTTTGTGAGCGGCGACCCAATAGGTCCGGAGAGAAGTATGCCTCAATCTTCATCTTAAATGAAGAGGGTTGGTTTTTTGGGTTTTTTGGGGCTTTTTTCCCCCCTCCCCTCCTTAAATTATGCAAATGCCTGAGATGTGTGGTCCTGCTTAAGACACTCAGTTTTGCTTGTGGTCTTATTGCGGTATTGAGTGCCTTTACAGTGAATGCACACCACAGTCCACGGCACACACAAGAAAAAAAAAAAAAAGGAAAGTCCCCCTAAAGGCTGAAAAGAGTTCAAAGCATTTCAAAAGACCAAAAAAAAAAAAAAAAAAAAAAAAAAAAAAAAAAGGACTAAGCTGGGATTTTTTTTTTTTTTTTTTTTTTTTTTTTATGTACACTGAAAAGAAGAATAAAATATAAGTTCCCCGCTATCGGTGCCCATATTAAAGCATTATGTTTCGACATAAAGGCCTCCTGAAATTCTCCCTGCGCACCATATGCAAAAGAATGAAAGGGGAATAATTTAGAAGGGCGCTGATTTCTGCAACACGAAGCGCTGAATGCTCTTTTTGACGCGCCATTGAGGGAACAAGGAATTCAAAAGGGTTTATATTCGATCAGGTTTTCTGCCTCAATAGGTTATAATCACCCCTAAAGTATTGAGCACTACACAGAGAAGAGAGCCACTAAGGAGGCTAATCAGCAGGTTTTCTCCCTATTATAGTTCCTCATCTGAGGGTAACAGCGCTCAGAAGTGCCCCCTTCTATTGATTATCTGGACCAGAATTTAAATATTAATACACTGCCCTGCCCCGCTTGGCACTCTCTCTGGAAGCTGGGGCTGCATGGCGAAGCACTCATTCCCCAGATTAAAAACCCCCTCGTTTCTTTTTTTTTTTAAGAAGAAGAAAAAAGAAAAAAAAAGCACAATCCAGCTTCTCTTTTCAGCTGTAAGAGAGAGAAGAAGAAGGAAAAAAGAAACTTCAAGGGGGATGCTGAGAGGAGAAAAAAGGTCCAGAGCTCCGTGTCTCTGCAGAGGATTCAAAGACGACACTTTTTTTTTTTTTTTTTTCCCCTTCAGGCCCGGCTCTGATGAAGACGCAGGAGTCGCACGGCAGCCAGTTCACCGCCGCTGCCTGCCGTAGAGGAACAAGTCCTGGACGCCGTATGTACGATACAGACATATCGAGTCTGTGTTGGAACATAAATCCCTCTGATTTTTGGGCTCCTAAAATTAAATACAAAATATGTCAGGAAAAAATATTGTTTTTAAAAAATAAAAAATAAAAATAATCCCCCTAGTGGTCAAAATGTGAATTATTTGAGGAAAATATGCACTAAATTTATTTAACATTCTAAAAGAAAACTATATGCTAAAAGAAAAATAGCGTATTTTTTGGACAAAAATCTCCCCCTAGTGAGTAAAATGTGAACTAATAAAGTCTTTTGTATTTTGTATATATATGATAAATACAAGATAAACATCCTGAGTTTTATGCATATGAACTAAATCTGGACTAAATCGGACCAAGTCTGAGGAAGATGTGCTAGAAAATAGTTTTTGACCTTTCCCAAAATCAATCCAGTTCTTCCTCGCCCTTGTTCCTCGTTATTGAGGATATACATTTTTAACAAGGATCGATAGTTCTCCAGTTGTGTGATGATAAACGTTTATGACGACGTATGTCGGGTCAAGAAGAACTTCTTCAGCGCGTTAACTCAGAGAATGAGGGAAAAAAGCTCATTTGAAAACTCGGGGTGAAAAAAAGAAAAAAGCTCCGGAAGCAGCCGGCGTAAATATAATCTGATCATCTCTGGTGTGTTCCGTGGCTTTCATCCACACGACCCTGCGACTGAACGCATTCGCCTCCGGGCCCAAACAAACGTGTCGGCGCCGCCATCGGAGGGGACGCCCAAACACAAGTTATGGCCCCGATTGACCCAAGAATGGCGAGGAGCCACAACAGCGAGAATAACGCGTGACACAATGGCCCTCAGTAGAGCGCCTCCCTCCTCCGACGCCCAGGAACCAGCGCCAGTCCAGAGTTAGAACCAAACTCTTTGCCCTGATGCCATAATCTAAGATCGCCCAATTTATCCCTTGGATCTTCTTACCAAGAATTAAAAAAAAAAAGCTATGTTAGAAATACTTCATTAAATATGTTTTTTCACTGGGGGTCATTTTTTCTTTTAATATAACTTGTTTATTAATTGGATATATCCAATAAACCAAATCTTTGTGCGGAACGAGATGAAGAAGTTGCTTGTTTTGCTTTGCTTGTTTATTAATTTGATATCTTAAACACTATTAAGAAAAAAAAACTAGTTTGGTCCAAAATCTTTAAAGAAAAATTACTTTTACAATTAAATCTTGTATTTCATGAGGAATACTCAGTTATTTTTAGATTAGCTCAACCTTTATTTTTTAATTAATCTTTTACATTCTTTTTAGTCTCTTTGATGTTGTTGTTTTATCAAAGTACATTATTCTGTTACGTGTTCCTCAAAGGCGTCGATTCACCAAAAAAACAAAAACCTTACTTATCGATTAGCAGATATTTTCGGTTTGATGCTAGTAGCCTCTTGCTACTTTTGTTGTTTTGTTTGTTTGTTGTTTCTTTATCGTGACCAGCTTCAGCTTTTAATCAAGTTGTGAATTTAAGACTTTGATCTTATGGGAAATATTTACGTCCCTGAAAAAGTTGAATTCATATCAAAAACTAATTTGTGGATCATTTTCAAATTTTTAGTTAGTGCGAGGAAGAACTGGATTGATTTCAGGAAATGTCTGTATATTTCCAAAAACTAGGGTTTCATCTACGAATACAGGTTGTAATTTCACAACCATTTATGAATAATAATAATAACTTCCAAGAGACTGAAGGTCAATTTAGGTATTTGAATGAATATTAGTAAGAATAATAAAGAGTTAGCTGAGGTTAAAGGTCGTGGTGCTGTTTGAGGTGTTTTTGGAAAATGTCCAGAGATGATGCAATGAGGATGGAGACAATGGGGGTCAGAAAGAATTTGGATTTACTGTAATATTATGTAATTTTTTACGCTAACAATTCTTATTTTACTCACTAGGGGGAGAAACCCTTTTTTTTTTTCCCCCCTTTTTTTTTACAAAAACCTGTTTTTGTTTTTTTTTGTAAAAATCCAAAACAACCGCAAAAACAACAACAACACTTTTTGACAGACACAACTTCCTGACTGTTGGTCTGATTTAGTTCAATATGAATCGTCTCATGGAAATCTATCTACTATATTTTATATTTTACTCCAATAGTTCTTATTTTTCTCACTAGGGGGAGTTTTTTTTCACACACTTTTTTCAGACATAATTTCACATTTAGTTTGAGGAGTTCAATCAGGGGAATTCAATGCACAACGCCGGGGAATTGGGGACTTTTTTTAGCGCGGCTGCTTGTTTGTCGGCACACAAAAAACTGCTCAGTAAGCAAAAAAAGTCGGGAAATAAGCGATATCTGGATGTTTATGACGTTTTCTGGACGTCATCCGTTAGAGTCCAATCATCGTCATCTTTTAATGACTGATTCTGTTCATCAGTAGAGAATCCAGAAGTTGGCCCAACAGAACATGTGACATATCCAGAAACAAGAGAGAGAAACCGGATTAATGGAACCGACCAAAACTTTATGACCACTGTTCCATATTTGATGGGACCACAGGACAATCCACAAACCGTGGATATCTGGGAAATGGTCGCAGTACCCAAAGCAATCATTGGGGGGCAGTGTAGCCGGAGTCAAGGCAGAACGCGACAAAGAAAAAACTCCGTTTACGTGTCAGGATGTTGATTATGACAACATTCTGTTTATTAGAGTTATAGTAAAACCCAAGAGGAGAAACAATCCCAGCCTTTGATCCTAACAATATCATTTAACCACTTCTCCCCCCCCCCTCCACGTCCTAGTTATGGAACCTCATCCTGCGTATCCTACAGCTTGTTTCTGATTAAAGGTGAGGACCGGCTCGAACACCTCTGCCACACGATAATGTGACAGCAGAGGCGATTAATGCAGGAGCACAGAGGTCATTAGCATCGCTACATGGTGTAGCATAAAGTAATCACCTCCTGAGATCCGTCTCCTGTGACTGCCCTACTGTCTGCCCCCCCCCCCCGTCATTATATTCTACACATGTAGGGTCAGTTAATGACTGTGGACAGAGATATCTGACCCGGCAGAGCTCTGGCAGCTGATTACGCTCCCGACTCGTCCTAATCAGACACGAGATGACAAATCCCACGCCGCCACCGAGTTCTGCTCTGCTGGCTGCTCTGAAGGTTCTGAGACGTGGAGGTGTAGGTGGAGGTGGAGGTGGAGGTGGAGCGGTCGGCGTCAAACTCTGGCTCTGGTTCTGTATGAAAAAACAAACATTTAAGGATTGATTGAATCTAAACGTGTAAAAAGTGAATTTATTTGTCGGATGATAAACCGGTTTCATTGAATCTGAACTCGACGCCTTAGTCTTCATTATTCAAGGCCAGTGGTCTCCAGATGTGGCGGGGGGGGGGGGATGAATGGATGGATGGATGGATGGATGGATGGATGGATGGATGGATGGATGGATGGATGGATGGATGGATGGATGGATGGATGGATGGATGGATATTTCAACAAACGGTTGAGGAATTACATCCTGACAACTTATCGAAATAGATTTCCCCCTAGTGGCAGGAATGTGCAACTGACCCTTCCCAAAATCCACCCAGTTCTTCCTTGCACTAATGACTATGTAGGAATAGTATTGAAAAAATGATCCGTGAAATAGTTTTTGAGTTATAACGCGAAGGATCGGCGGCGGGCGTTGCGATGGTGGTACCATAATAACGCAGACTTTATCGGCGATGGAACGACGGCTTTCGTTTCCGTTGTTCTGACTGAGAGCTCGCCACCGCTACCCTTGAGCGTTCCTTTAATGTATAGATTTAGCAAAGCGGGCCGCACTCGTCTCATCAGTTCTGCGTAACATTATGACTACTTGATGGGCCTTGAACCCATCTCTGAGTGAGTGATGCCGATTTCACAGGAAGCCGCCCCCTCATGTCCCGCCTTTCATTCATATCCCCGCTGTTTGGTCGGAGCATTACGGGGGCGCCGATCGGATCAAAGCTGACGAATTTGCTTGATCTTAAGGATCCGAGTTCTTTTTAAGCACCTTCAAGAAACCCCGGAGTGGCATGTTAGCGTTTGCGTGGCTGCGGAGAGAGCAAACAAAAGGAGACAGCGGTGACAGTTTAGCGCGGCTGACAAACAACGATACAAAAGAGAACATCACAGCGGAACAATATATCACCACAGCTGATGTTTCTCCTTCACACAAATGGCGTCCCGGTGATTCTTCTTTGAGAAGTGTGAATGATGTTTGCAGCCATCCGTCATCGTGGAGGGGCATAATGGAGGCTGGGGAGGAGTGGGGCGGGAGAGAGAGAGAGGGAGAGAGAGACTTGGACACTCCAGGGAGCTCATTACTGGACCTATTAATCTCTTATTTGACCCCAGTGAGAGCCCCCCCCCCCTTCCCCCCCAATCCCCCAACCCCCCAATCTCAAAAAAAGACCTATGCTTCCTTAATCCAAAGATGAAAACAAGAACCTCCACTACGTCTCAGGGATCGAGGCTCCGATCCAGATAAAACAAAAGCAGAGAAACGACACCGACGGCCCCGATTGGTTTACTCTCGCCGCTCTTCATCACCCTTCATCCCAGCGCTTTGAAAAAAAGACGAGATTCCTCTTTAAGCTAAAAGCTTAAAGAGAAATCTTAATGCCGGGAGAGTTAAACAGAAGACGCCGTCTACGGGAAAAAATGGCCGTCCGGTTGAGTTTTTTTTGTTGTGACTGAGGATCTAACCACCACAGGAGGATTGTGGGAAGTGGGGCAGCTTTGCCTCTTTAAAGCAGAGGAGTCCTTCCTGCCACTCTGAGCGCGGCTTCCTCCAGGGCTGATGGTCTCCTTGTTAGTGGTCGGCGCTGTCGAGCTCAGCACTTTGCCAAGTCAAAAACAATGTCGTGCCTCGGAGGGCCGTGTGACTCCGCGTCCTTTAGTGATGCTTCGCCGCGGCTCAATTAAATGTCTGCGTACAGCAGAATTAGACCTCCACTTCCTGTTTCCCCCCCCCCACCAGTGCGACAGCTTTTACATCGCCACTCCATTACGAGTCTCGCCCGTCTCACCCACGCCTTCATCAACCTGACTGTTTCTATGATGTCATCAGTCTGTTCTAGGATCAGATCCCACAGTGACTCAATGATGAAGATAAATACAGTTAACTGGTTTTTCTGGGCTCAGGAATAAAACAAGACAGATTTCCTGGAGTCGATTCATATCGTGTCTAAATTTAAGTGTTTTTTAGGTGTTTTCCCAACAATGGTTGGAAGGTTATGTGCGAGAAATAGTTTTTTTCATATGAGACAAATCTGGACTAAATCGGACAAACGGTTGAGAAACGACAGCCAGAAAACTTTTTTACAAAACTTTCTGCTCCTGGTTTTCCCTCACAGCTTCCAAAACTACCCCAACCAAACACTCGGAGTTTTTCTGTATTCATATCTATTGGTTAGCGGCGGCGGCGGCGGCGCTGAGCCCGCGGAGAGGAAGAGGATGATTTGGCGCTGGAGGAGGGGGAGGAGGAGGGAGGGAGGGGGTGTCCGGGCTGGGGAGCGGGTTAAGGCACGATGACACCGCGTGGACATTTGATTCTCCCAGAATCCCCCCCCCGGCTTTGATTCCTCCCTCTGAGGCCGGGAATGAAAGGGACAGTTATACATATTTTAAGGCCCCCGGATCCACAAAGAGACTTAGGAATAAAGAAGTATGAACCTTTGAACTACACAAAGGTCCATCTCCCGTATTTCATTTCAGATGTTCTGTGCGGCCCGTGTCAAGACGTGGATGTGGGAGGAAGGGGAGGAGGGAGGAGGGGGGGGACCAGCATGCCCTTGCAGGCAGGATGTCTGAGTGTTGCTTTTCGGCATGTCCCATGACCCCCATCTTCCCGGCGCCCGCATCTCTAACCCACACTTGTTGCCCTGAGAGGTCGGCGGCCGAGCCTCAACAGCGCCGTCCATCTGTGGGCCCCTTTGAATCGGACCAGGAGCGGTATCGGTTGCATTAAGTTGATTAAAGTGGATGGGGGACACAAGCACTTGTGCTCCCGCAATGCTAGATGAAAGAGCGCGGCGGCGGCAGCGGAGGCGGCGGTAGCGGCGGCGGCGGCGGACCCTCTCCTGGTTGTCAGGGAATCTGCCTTTGCTCTCAGGAAGAGGTCAACAAAAGACGGAATAAGAGGAGAGTGAAAGCAATCGAAAGCTTCTTTGCCAAATGATCTCTAATTGGCCCTTTCTTCCTCCTGGATCAGTCAGTCATATAATTTTGGCAGCGACGGTCGACTTACCAACAATTCCGCCTTTAAAATCTTCTCCTCAAAGTGGACTACTTGAAAGAAGTGACTATTACCTCAACTACAGTCGTGGAAATAGAAGAAGAAAAAGAGAAGAAAAAATCAAAACCTTCTGGGAGGGGAAATAAAAATCCTCTCGCAGGATTACATTTAATCAGAAGCAACAGATAATTGGACTGAATTCATTAAACAAACGTCGCAAAGATGTTGTTTTCCAGAATAAAGCCCCCCCCTAGTGAGTGAAGTATTAATAATTACAGTGAAATATGACAAATACCAGTTAAAAGTCTTCGGGTTCATTCATATGCATCAAATTTGGAATAAATCCGACCGACTTTTAGGAGGTTATGTTCATAAAACTGCATTTTTTGCAAAATAAAAAAAAAGAACATTTCCCCTTGTGATGAACTATTTGAGTATAACACAATGTTTCCCATTCATATTCACTACATTTGGACGTAATCGGACCAACTTTTAGGACGTTATGTCAAAAAAAACCTGTTTCTTGTAAAAAAAAAATTAGCAAAAAGAGCAAAATATGAATTATTGAGTAAAATATGATGAATATTTTACTTAAATAGTTTCATGGATTTATAGTTTCATGGATTTATAGTTTCATGGATTCAGATTGAACAAATTTGGACTAAACTAGTTCCACATATGAGAAATTACCTGCCCTCAACTATTTGGAGTTAAAAACTCCCCCTAGTGTTGAAAAGATACAACTGACCTTTCCCAAAATCAGTCCAGTTCTTCCTTGCATTAAGGTTTATGAGAGTATACAATTTGAACAAAATCCAAATTATTATGTTTTTGACTTATGTTCAGAAAACTGTGTTTTTTTGGTTAAAAGAAAATGTTGTTTTTAAAAAAAAAACTCCCCCTAGTGTTGAAAATATAAAAGTGACCTTTCTCAAAATCTGTCAGATGGCGGCAAAGATGATTCAATAACATCCCCGACTTTTCAGGGATATAATAAGCATGAATCTAACAGTCAAAGGGAGCGGATGACATGATGAAAAAGAAGAAAATATTCGTCTCCTGGTTGTTTTGCACATAAATAAACCCAAAGCGATCAAGATCTGACAGCACTTCGCTTTCGTTTACGAGCCTTCGCCGCCGTAATTTATTCAAACAGCCACGATAGCAGATGCCGTCCCCTCTTTAACCATCAAAACAGAAACACGCTTTGTCCCGCCCACGCCGCCGAGGAGGTGTCACGCCAGGCGAGCTTCGGCTTTTTCGTTACAGATCCCGTTTCCGGCAACGTGACATCTCCCACTTTAGTGGAGGAGTGGAGACAGAAAGTGACAGGATTGTTCTGGTATCAGTGGTGGAGAGAGAGAGAGAGAGAGAAGAAGAAAAACAACAAGAGGGAAGAAAACAAAGAAAAGCTTTGGCACTGAGGAGCTGTTCCAACGATGATGACGATGAAGAAAGGCGCGGTGATCAATGCCGCTGTGGATTTTGATAACGCTGCTCCTGCTCTGAGACAAATGATGGAGAGAGAGAGAGAGAGAGAGAGAGAGAGAGGGCCCGCGATCTGCCAGATCTGCTCCAAATTAGCCTTCAGGAGCGGTCCGGGTGTGTTTACGGCGCCGGCGCCGGTAAATAAAGGGCCGGCATAAATTACCTTTGGTTGTCAATCGTGATAGCGCTGCCTGTTTTTCTTTTTGTTATCGTGTCGCCCGTTCGTCTCGCTTGGCGGATGACATGAAATGAAAGTATTCTCTCTCGCTCTCTCTCTATCTAGCGCCGGCGCCGCGTCCTGACACTTGAGAACGCGACGGGTTGCTGGAGCCACAGCTGGGGCCCCTCCCCCCCGCTGATTGGCTCGCCGGTAAACTTTGGCTGCTCGCGGAGTCGTCTGCGGCGGGACAGGTGGTGTTTATGCAGATGAATGAACGCATTACGGCGCGCTCTTCCTCCTGGTTTAAACATTAGCGTTTCAAAAGTGACAAATCCGATGTGCGTCTCCTGATGCGTGCCGCCATTGTGGCTTTCTGCCGCGAGACCTTCGGGTGCAGATTCCCGTAGGTGTTGATGGAGACATCTGTAAAGTATGGACAGCTCTGGGAGAGACGCTGATGCATTCTGGGAAGAATCTCTGCATTCAGGTGCCTGTTATATTTACGGACCCAGTAATCGGGGGTACGGTGGAGTCATCGTCGCCGCCGAAGATCCTTCGTGTTTTTGGTATATATTATATTTGAATCATTAGTAGGAGCTTTTTTATAACATAACTTCCCAAACGTAGCTGCATATGAATGAACTCTATGCAGAATATGTCATATTTAACTCTAACTGTTCATAAATTACCCACTAGGGGGAGCTTTTTACGAAAACTTTATTTTTTTGCAAAAAACGGGTTTTTCTGTTAAAGAAAACCAAAAAAATCTAAAATACAAGGACACTGTTTCAAAGTCATAACGTCCCTGACTGTTTCGAATCACGAAAATTTGGTTCATATGAATCAATCCGAGGAAATGTATCTGCGATATATCGTATTTTACTCTAATAGTTCATATTCTAGTCACTAGGGGGAGATTTTCTACGTTAAACCCTTTTTACCAAAAAAAAAAAAATTCCCACTGTGGTTTGGATAGAACTTCCTAACTGTTGGTTAGATTCAGTCCAGATTTGCTGCGTATGAATCAACTCATGAACATTTATGATAAATATGTCGTAGTTCAGTCTGATAGTTCATATTTTTCTCACTAGGGGGAGTTTCTCTATGAAAAACACTGTTTTTCGGACTTATCTTCCTGACTGTTGGTCTGATGTTGTCCAAATTTGGTGCAAATGATTCGACTCGTCAAGATCCATCTTATATGTGTCACATTTTACTATAATAATTCTTATTTTACTCACTAGGGGGAGCCTTTAAAAAAAACAACAACTTTTTTTCAGGCATAATTTTCACATTTAGTTTGTAGAGTTCATGCTTGTACAACGCAGGAGATTGGGGACTTTTTGAGGACATACCCTTGCTGTCGGGGAGGACAGCGTACGACTGATTTAAGTAAAGTATCTGATTACTTCTTCCACCAGAGGATGTCTGCGATTCCATAAATTCAAGCTTTTCTGACTAGGGGGAGTTTTTCTTTCTTTCCTTTTTTCCCCAATCAAACACAGTTGTTGCGAACAACGTCCTGAACGTTACACACATAGTCTATCTTCACCTCTATGTTGTGTACATTGTGTTGTTAACAGGAGGCAGGCTTTGCTGTGTTTGAACAAGCGAGGTTTAAATGTATTTTTCATAGAGCAGCCGGGTGGAGACGACGCCGCCAGCTTTTAAAACGGGTTCCGTGAACGCCGTACAATTATCTCCCTATTATCGAACATATGTTGAATTATAATTGGGCCTCTCGACGAGTCGCTTCAGAGGAGAGCGTCGGCGAGAGGACACGAGAACTTCTCGTGATATTACATCGTCTGCGTGTGCAGAATCAAGAAAAGTCCAAAAGTCCGATTTTTTTTTTTATTGTTAAATTGCCTTTCTTTTAAAAACAATAACAACCTTTTCTTTATTTTCATAAGTCACTCTTTAAAATGAGCAGGATATATTTACATGGTATATTTGTATTTGTTGAATCAACTATCGCAGAAGTCTGGCGGGAAAAAAAACGTAATTCCTGTTTCACCTTCAAGAAGTTTCGTGTAGTGAATTCAAATTAAAACAAACCGACAAATCCCCTTTTTCTGCTCTTATTTTTCTTTGCATGATCGTTCTTCGCTGGTAGAAAGTGTGAAGGTAGAAAACGTGACTTCAACTTCGGAAGTAACGAACAAAAAAAAAAAAAAAGGTCCTTTTTTTCATATAAGTCAAATGTGGATTAAACTTACGTTCCAATTACAAATACTATTGAGTAATACAAGATCTATTAGAGTAAAACATGAAATATTCTCGATAGATCTAATCCAGTCGATTCATTTGCTGCTAATCTGGACTAAATCGGACCAACGGTTGAGAAATTACGGAAACGTTTGGGGATAAAGCTGCCCCTAGTGGCAGAATCATGCAACTGACTTTTTCCAAAATCACTCCAGTTCTTCCTCGTTATAAGTTCTATGTATCTAGAAAATCTGAAAATGATTCCCAGAGTTATTTTGGAGTTTTCACGTAGGTTGATTCCATAATAATCCCGAATTTTGCGGTTTCGCTGTTTTTAACCGTTTTCACGTTAACGGGCCCGAGTTTAGATTTAAGTTCAGCTCCATCAACTAATCCAACAAAGATAAAATATAGAAGCCTGCAAAATAAATCTTGTGCCGAAATCCGTTGTCGCCCGAAAATTAAGTGTCAAATTACTTTTTGTGCCAAATATTGATTTTCTTTGCAACAAAGAGCGAAAACGGATGAAAGTTCTGCTTGAGGGGAACCAGCAGATTAGAGCGGACATTTATGGACTGAGGCTACGACTTAAGAAATGTTTGCTCCACTTGTGGCGAGCTGCTTTTGTCTGGGCGACACTCGGTGCTGTGGGTGAGACACTAAAGTCCCTATTGTCTGGGTCAACTTGACCCGACCCGGCTGGTTAAGCTGATGCATTGTGGGCAGCAAATCGCTTCAACCAGGGGGGGGGGGGCGGCTGCTTTGTGCGGCTGCGGGGAAAATAACCTTATAAAAAGCCCAGCGCCGTGGTTAAAGCAGAGAAAAGGCTCGGTTCTTACCCATGGAAGAACCGGGTTTCTTCCAAACACCAGTGAATAACGCGGCCCTTGTTTCCTGGTGGTGACCCGACTCTCCCTCCCTCCTCCATTTAGCAGCTCCGCTCATTAATGCACATGCATTTCTCGGCGCTTCGCACCACAACGTAAGAACCAGCGACTGGCGTATGTTTCCACGAGACGCCGGTTGGGAAAATTCTAAAAGTCTGGCACCAATCAGGTTCTTTTTGTTTTTTTTTGTTTTTTCGCATTCTGGCCCCAAAAAGTCTGCAGCAGGAAAGTGGTGATAAAACCAGACAGCGTTTCGCAGAAGCTCCCTGATGGCGCCGCGGCGCTCGGCAGGTCCGGGCCTGCACAGCGCCAGAACCCTGTAAACTCCTCGCAGTCCTCCTCTTCACACCCGCTGTTTGTCTCGGTGTCAAATGAGACAGCCTTAATTTAGAAATGTAATTAACAGTGCCACAACATGACCTCCAGGAAGGTCGCCTCGCTCCCTCGCTCGCTCGACCCCATGATTCGAAACAAGGGGAAATGATGTCACCGCTGCGGCGCCGTGTTGTGAATCCGATTCTGTTCAGGCAGGATTTCTGGATGTTTCACTGATGGTTACAGCAGGAAGTTGATTAGACATCCTGTTGCGGTCGGGTCTTTTTTTTGACCCGCTTTCAAGTTGAGATGTATGAAATAAATTTATTCTGATTAAAAGGAAACTTCAGTGTCATTTTAAACACAATAAAAACACATTTTGATCATTTTTCTGAAAAGAAAAGAGTAAAAAGAAAGTGGTATTACGGGTCACCAACGACCCGGCAGAGAATATTGAGACAATCCCATTGTTTGTTTGTGTGTTTGTTTGTTTGTGTGTTTGTGAACATTTGCACAAAACATCTCATCAGTTTTATTCAAAAAAAGAAAGAAAAGTTTGTTTTTATGACAATTAAAGGACTTTTTCCTGTTTTTGACCTGCAGCAACACAGATGTCAGAATTGTTGATAAAATAAAGTTCTGAAAAAACCCGAAAAGCAATTTATTTTAGTGTGTGATCTTATATCGTTCGAGTCGAGGGTATTAGGTTATCTTCATCATCGCCTTCATCATCGAATCCGCGTCAGTCACGGTTATAATACAATTGTCATCGCTGCCGCTGATCCTACCTGATAACTCCAGAACTGTTTGGCGAAACATTTTCAGACTTCACAGCCACTTAGACCTTCATACGAGGAAGAACTGGAGTGATTTTGGAATAGGTCAGGTGCATATATCTGCCACAAGGGGCAGCTTTATCACCGAAAGTTTTCGTGCCAAAATTTCTTAACTGCTCGCCCGATTTAGTCCAAATTTTGTGCATAAAAATCAACCCTTGAAGATTTATGTTGTATATATCATGTTTTATTCTCTAGGGGCAGCTTTTTTATGAAAACCCTGTTTTTGAGATATATATATATACCCTTGCTGTCGGAGACGACGGCGTAGGTCTAGCTAACCTTTGTCTTCAATAAAATAAATCATAACTCCAAAACTGTTTGGCGACACATTTTCAGACTTCACAGCTACTTAGATCTTCATATAAGGAAGAACTGGATTGATTTTGGGAAAGGTCAGTTTTATATTTCTGCCACTAGGGGCAGCTTTATCCCCAAAAGTTTTCATGCCAAAATTTCTCAATCGCTAATCAAATTTAGTCCAAATTGAGGCAAAGGAATCGACTTAAAGAGGTTTATCCAGTATATTTGACTCTCTTTGATGTGAACTTGAGTTCAAATTTTCCTCGTATGACCCGCCTCAAGGAGATAGAACTTCTGCTTTTAACTAGAAATGTCAAATGCGTACGCATGAACGTGAATGCATGCTAAGTAACTTAAGACATCAGAAAGCCTTCTAGTCCAGACCAGCCCAAACTTGTATGATTGTCTGAACTGGGCTCAGCTCTCACTTCTGGTCTCCTGCAGTCTACCGAGTTGAGTGGGGGGGTGGGGGGGCTTTCTCTCCCCGTAAACCCAGCGCCACCTCCTCATTTCCTGCTGGAACCTCACCGACAGACACCTCCGCGACTCTAATTACCGCGGCGTTGGATTCAGAACCGAGCGTCCTCCCTTACCCCTGCGATGAACCACAGCACTAATTGTTCCATTACATCAACGGAACCTCGTCCTGCGGGGAACAAAAGATGTAAAAAAAAAAAAAAAGAAAGAAAGAAAGAAAAGAAAAGAAAGGTAAGCCCTAACTTGACATGCTAATTTTCATTAACCCCGATCTTTCTCTTCTTTCATCATCCGACCCTCCTCCCCGTTGTCTCGCTCCGGCGCCGCTGCTGCGAAGCCCTCAAATTATCCACAAGCATTTTCAGCTAGCGCTAATTATCCGACGAGTTCCTCATTAGGGCGAGTTCTGATCCAACCTTAGATCAACACTTACTCAGACCTGGAGGATTCTTCATTCCCAGCAGCGGTTAAACAAACAACCAGTTCAAAGGATCAGGTAGTCCGCTTTAAGAGGCGGAGCAAAGCAGAGGGTAAACAACTGCTCATCTGGAGAAATTAATCCGGCAGCTCGGCGCCACGGATGCTCCGATCCATAACCCGCTCGGCGCCGATACGTCGGATTCTCTCTTGAACCGGGTCGTTATGTTATGGAAAGGTCTGAGGATGAGGGTGGCGTCCTAACCTGGATTAAAGCCGAAGCTCCTCGCTGCTTCTGCTCACTGCCGCCTCCACAATCAATACTTCAGCCTAAGAACGGATTAAACGCCTCAACGTTTGTGTGAAAAGGTTTTTATTGTAGCGCCGAGCACGACGAGCGAGAATCTTCATCGCCCGGCGCCGCAGTAGATCCCGCGTGTTAAGGCGATAACTCAAAAACTATTACATGGATCATCTTCAAACTCTATACCGACATAGAACGTAGTGTGAGGAAGAACTGGATTGATTTTGGAAAAGGTCCGTTGCGTGTTTCTGCCACTAGGGGCAGATTTATCTTAAAAGATTTTGGTCAAATTTGGTGCTTATGTGAGGTTCACTAGAATATATCATATAAATATATATATATATTATTATTTTTACTCTTTTGTTCATATCTTACTTATAATTTAGTCACTAGGGGGATTTTTTTTTGTGGAAAACACAGTTTCTCCACAGTTACTTCCCAACCGTCAGTCTAATTGTGTCTGAAATTTAGCTCCTATGACTCGACGGCAGGAAATCAGAAAAACCAGTTAACTGTATTTATCTTCATCATTGAGTCACTCTGGGATCTGATCCTAGAACAGACTGCTGACTTCATAGAAACAGTCAGGTTTGAGTCACTGTGGAATGTTTGAGATAATTGAGGAGTCACATTTAATGTGAAGAGTTCAATCAGGGGGATTGATTGTACAACGCAGGGGATTGGGGTCGTATGAAAACTAAATGCCGTCGTATCTGGATTCACAATATTTTCCGGATATCGTGGACCACAGCTACGACACGTTCATGTTCACACTGCTTGACAGGAAGTGGGCCGACGCTGTCGTCCCTGACAGGGAGGGAATATCCTAGAAAAGACCCCGATCCTCTGCGTTGTACCGGCAATCCCCCTGATTGAACTCCTCAAATTAAATGACACTTATTAATAATCTCAAACAGTCAAATAATCTACCCAAAATATTAACTATTGTACGGAAATAATATATATATATATATATATATATATATAATATATATATATATATATATATATATATATATGTATACATATATATATATATATATATATATATATATATATGTGAGATGGATCTCCCTGTGTGGATTTATAAGAGCCAATTATGGACATACGGTCAAAAACCTGTTTTTTCACCCAATAAAAAAAACCCTTAGTGAATTACAGTAAAATACGATACTTACATGTGAGATCTGCTTTAGGCGGTTCATGTGAAGTAAATTATGAAAACATCGGACCAACTGTAGGGAAATTATGTTTCAGAAACCCTGTTTTTCATAAATAAAGCCCCTCTAGTGAGTAAAATATGAATTATTGAGAGTAAGATGTGATATTTATGAGATAGATCTCCTCGAGTCGATTCATATCCACCACATTTGGACGAAATCGGACCAACGGCTGAGAAATTACAGGCTGCAACATTGATTTCTGAGATAAAGCTCCCCTAGTGGCTGAAGTATGTAAGTGACCTTTCCCAAAATTAATCCAGATCTTCCTCGATTGTTGAAAACAATCCATGACATAGTTTTTGAGTTATCGCGCTAACACGAAGGACCTTCACCCGACTTTTTTTGGCGACACGACGACTTGAGCGATGCTAAATTCAGATTTATTTTTTTGGTTGCTCACTTTTCCTCGCTCTACTTCGCCGTCGCCGCGCCGGCGCTGATCCGCATCGCCTCGCAAGTTTTGCATTGACTTTTATCTGAAATGCTGTAAAAAAAAAAAAACTTGGCGTGGTGCTGGAAGTGAGTGAGACACAACAAACGGCGGAAGGAGAGCGAGGAATGCCGGAGCTTCGTATTCCATCTGTTCCACATATCGAGTCGATGCTTTTTACCCATGAGGCCGAGCGACGACTCAAAATGCAGCACTTGAAAGGGTGTTTGTAAAGAACGTGTGCCGGCGTCCTTTGTTTCCCCTCACCGACGCAGACCCAAACATTATTCCCAGTGTACTTCCTCCCCGCTATCTCAGTCATTTCCATTGGCCCGCCGCCGCCGCCGCCGTCCTCCTTCAGCAGCCTCCTTTAAATGTCAGCACTGCTCTGTGAAAACTCCGCCGGAATTTGAGCCTGTCACTTAAAATATAATGCCGTCAGATCTGTTACTTTAACCTTGAAGCAATTAGCCGTTGCTGAGCCGTAATGAATCCTGACGTCGCTCCGCTGTGATGAAACCCCTAATTGCTCTGTAAAAATTGAAGCTTTTGACATCACTGCTGACAGACTTTTTTCTTCTTCCTCTTCTTCTTCTTGCTTGTGCGGTCGCATGTGACGACGCCTGGTTGAGACTTGAAAGGTAGCGGAGCTTCTCTGCCATCAGCTGTCCCGTCACTTGACAATGAGGGAGAGCGAGCGAGCGAGCGGGAGGGAGAGAGAGAGAGAGAGAGAGCGATGGAGGAAAAGTGGCTGGATTTGCTGAAATGATGAGGCCATTTAAACGATGATGTGTCGCAGAAGAACGGCGTCACTCAGCGACAGGACCGGTGCTGGTCAACCCGTGTGTTGGGTGTTTATGAGATGACAGGTGGATGGCGTCCGTGACAACAAGTCTGGTCGCCCGGGTCCTCGATGTTCGCAACGATCCGACTATAGGAGCGCTTTCAGCCGGAGAGCGCCTTACATCACAACTACTTCCTGTCCCCAAATTGTTGTCCAACAAAGAGGGACTAGAGGCGACACGTTGCCAGGTCAGAATATATGGCAACGCTGCGAGTTCTGTTTGTGTGAGTCAGAACTTTGACCTCCACTTGACCTCATTTAGAAACAAAAGTCCTTTTTAGTAGAGCAGCAGCAAAAACGATTGATTATAAAATGATATGAAAACTTTTTAAATGAAATTCAGGTGAATTTCTGCATCAAATTTTAGCAAAAAATATGCGTTTCTGGTTTATTTCATCAACTTTTGAAGCAATTATGTAAATTCATTTGAGCTACTAACTGTTATATTACTATAAAATAAAAGGTTTTAAAGCATCTACATTAAAGGATTAAAGTGAATCCTTTAATGACTTCAGATGTTTGGTTGAGAACATCTTTAGTTAAGAATATGAGCCATTAGCAGCATATTTATGCTAAAGGCTACGGGGCCGAGTACGGAGCCCTGGGGCACACCTCAGGTCAAAGGGGCCCACGAGCGGGAGGAGACATATTGGATATGTAGGATTTTTAATATATGAATATATATATATATATATATATAACACAAAATTTCATCAAGAAATAATTTTATGAGTCTCGTTTTTTTTACGGTTTATAAACATATTTGACCAAAAAATGTGTCACATGATTGTATTTAAGAGTGTCTAGGATTATAAAACCCCAATGAAATAATTCATGCAAAGGAATATTAAAGATATTAAATAAAGAAATGCCGATAGAATTTAAGGAAAAAAGAAAGAAAAAACATTTTTGGTTGATTTCAAATAAACTGTTATAATAATAATTTATGTAAATTTTAAAAAAAGGAGAAAAGAAGAAGAATTAAACGTTAAACCTGCAGGTTGGTTTTAAAATGTAATTCTTAAGTCTTCATGAACGCATTTAATGTCGGATCGGACTTTGAATATTTTAGCATTTGCGTTATGCTAATTTATGCGAAAAAACATAAGGAGGTTCCTTCTTCTCTTATTTCTAGTCATTTAACTGAAGACACAACATTTTAAAGGAATGAAGGTTATTAAGATGATAAATGGTTTCGCAGCATGAAGACCACACCTCCCAGCATCATCTCAGGTGTATCAGGTAGATCAGGTGATGACACCAACAGTTTAAAGAATGTTGATAAATGGAGAAATTATTATTTTTCTTATCAGTTTCTGTTAGATTACGTGTTTTTGGAATACCTGCATACATTCAAAATATCAAACTGGTAAATTATTCCAGCATACACTGTAAAAAAAAATATATATATGGTCACTTTTGGAAAAAGAGATTTTATAATCTCAATGAGGATAAATAAATGCTATTATGCTAATTGATGCTAAATGGAGAGCTGGTTATCTTGCAGGTATAGAAGCTAAATGATTTTAATTTTATTTATTTTTTAATGTTGCTGTAAATATCAAGGTGATCATTTAAGTCATTTTCTCTTTACATTTCTTTTTGGACTCCAACTCCATACAAGCTATTAAATAATATGAAATAAAACCCGAAATGTTCCTTTTATAGACAGTTATTGTTAAAACAAGTATATATATAAATATATTTTATATTAAACCCATGAAGACACAGTCAGGCAGGAAGATATCTGCTGTTAGATATATGACAGAACTTAAGGTTAAGATATTCTTTTTTTTATTATTATTATTATTATAATCTCGGAGGAGGGGGGCGGGGCTTGGCTTTAAAACTCGTGTTTAGTGAGTGATGTAGGAGATGTGATAATGAGAGGCCAAGGAGAGCAAGTGTTACCTCATTATTGTAATGAAAAAGATATCCCACCATTACATCAGTCGGAAAAAGTGGCAATTAAAGAGCCCAACAAGGTTCCTGGAGGCAAGACGGAGAAGAAAACGACCCTCCGAAGCCCATCTGTTCTGGATAATATGCGCCATGTAAAAAGAAAAGGCCTAATCCTCTTTATTCAAGTCTGCTGCCCTTTTTTTTTTCTTTTTTTTTTCCCACCACTGATTGTGTTTTTCTTGCTCATCTTCACCCGAAAAAAAAGAAGAAGAAAAAAGAAAAGAAGGCGAAAGTTGTAGTCGAAATTATTCATCATAAGAAAATAGTGATGACGTCACTGATTTTTTGATTTTTCGAATCGCTAACTTATTCAGCCGCTGTTCTATTTTCTATGTTCTACGTTTTTATAGACAATAATAATAATCAGGCTATAATAAATGCTCCTATTCTGCACCGGGTTAAAAGTGTCCCAGTTTAAACCGATTGATTTTTTTGCTGTAAATATTTTGCAACTACTTTAAGAAAAAAAGAAATGTGATTATAGCTGCAGCCAAAAATGAGCAGGTAAGTAGGAGCCTATTAATTCAGTGCTGCTGTGTTCAGGCTTTGGCTATTATTAATGAAGCCCGCACATCCACCGACACCCCCCTCCACCACCACCACCCACCCGCAGCGCGCAATAAATAAATAATGCCGCAGAAGTCATGCATATGAAGAGCGCGCGACGGCACTACACTGCAGTAATGGGCGCGAGCTGCAGGGTCAATATGGCAGGCTAATATTTTTCTACATTGGAGATATGAGGCCAGAGCAGGTTCCAACATCATCACAGCCCCCCCCCCCCCCCTCAAACGCTCCTCCTGCGGCCTGATGACACCTAATGAGAATTAATATTGTATTTAGTGTAATTAGTGCAGGAGGCGCGCGCTGTGAACATAAGAATTCTTCACTTGACTTCATTTTAATTTACTCAGCCGCTCCTACATAATAACTGGGTTTGGACTCAAACGTGAATCTTTGGAAATCAACTTAAATCCAATTATATGTCATGATTTAGAAAGAAGGAGAATATTGTGTGGGATTAAAATGAAGGAAGTAAATTCAACAAGCTCCTGTTCAAAGAGTAAAAATACATCTTATCTTATTAAACTTTTAAAGTAGACAAATAGAATGAATAAATATCTGAAGCCTATATTTTTATTTCTGTATAGAATATCATTTATATATATATATATTTTTTTTTTCTACCTACTGCGCTGTTGTTGTTTTTCTTTTTTTCTTTTTTCCTCAAACCTGACCTTCATTTAAATATTAGCAATAACAAAGTCAAAAAAATAAACTCAAATGTTATTCTGAAGATAAAATGTAAATGTTGGGGATAAAAATGTTAGCGGCTAATGCAGCATTTTCTTTTTGCGCATTCCTCGGTGACGCAGAGCAGCAGAGGTCAATTTGGCTGACTGTAATGAGAAATAGGTTCAAAGACGAGAAACCCAAACAAACGGGCCCCGAGGCGCTGATTCACACGGTGCGCGAGGTAATTCTCCGGGGTGCGCGCGCTCATGAGGAGGAGGCTAAATAAAATCAAAGCATTTTGATAACATTTAATTTGGCTCGTGTTTGTTCAGCCTCGCGCCGATAAATCTCTCTGAAGAATATTATTATAACACATATTTAAAAAAACTAAAACAAACACGCAGAAGGTGTTTTTTTTTTTTTTTTTTATCATTTAGCCATTATAAAAAAAATATTTTTAAATTTAAAGCACAGTGTTGGGAGGAAGAAAAAAAAAAGCGTAAAATGGAGCCCAGAATATACAGATTATTATCCTTTAAAACTTCCTGGAACAAGATCTCTATTGATTAAGCAGCAGATTAGTTCTCTTCATCTTCTTCACGCTGAGAAATTCCGGCTTATTGTCTGCTGCGCGCGCTCCCAGGGACCAGCTGCCGAACCGAGGCCACATTCCCAGAGTACCCAGTTCATCAGAACCATTGAGCCCAGCACCAATCAGCTGCTGCGCATCCATATGTAGATGCGACCCAGTAAACATGAGGTGACCTCCTCCAGTCGGTGCCGGCCATTGTTTGAGCCCGAACCGGACCGCGTCCAGTTTAGAAACCATATGTTGCTGCTGCAAAATAATTTACAGGGATCCATTTATGTCATGACGGTGACGTCACGGAGATGATGAGGCTGAGATGAATCGAAAAGGAAGCAGGTGTAGCTGTGGATTATTTGAAAGTGTAATAACTGTGTAATAACCGTGTTACTAACAAATTAATGCTTTTCTTTTAAAAGATAGAATCCTTTACAGTTCAATTGGTATCATTACGTCTTTATTCATTCCGTTCTTCTCCATCTAATAAACTTTATAAGTTTATTTGCTAATGTAAGTGTATTTGTACAAAAGACAAACAAACAAACAATCAGACACGAGCAGTCCTCGCGCGCCTTCTGTCCCGGCAGTCTTTAGGCCTATATTAAATACCTCCTTTACTTCTGTTAAATGTCTTTAAATGTGTCTTTTTTTTAGAGGGGGGGGGGGGGTAGAGAGGAAAAAGTCCTGCAATGTGGTTCCGACGTACTCACATCACGTGATACACCAGAACTCTGCTCTCCGTCCTTTCTCCTTTCTCCTTTCTGTTCATGGCGTTTTACCGCGGGTGCGGCGTGCCCGCCATCGGGTTCGACAGGGGGTTTAGTGCCGGTTGCCCCCCGGGCCCAAGGCCATGAATGAGCACCCTAGGGACCAGAGGTCTCTGGAGGCCGGGGTGCGGCGAGGAAGGAGTCCGGTACATACTGCTGTACATGGCCGCGGCCGCCGCGGCTGCCGTCGTACTGTCCACGGTACCGAGCAGGCTCGGGTGGTAGAAATAGGGCGACGGGAACATTCTCTGTAAGGCCGAGTAGTTTCCGGCTTCGGCCAGGAGCTCCAGGCCCACCGCGGTCTGCCGCTTCCACTTGGTCCTGAAAGCAGATCAGAAGCCGGCAGATGAATTATTCAGTCAGAAACACCTGCTAATTGGCGCGGAGGCCTGATTATGGCGCGCGCCCAAATGATGGTGAGAGATCAAAAGCATCAAAGATTCCGATTTGATAGTTCACTCACGATAATGAACTTTCATTTGAAAAATCGCAAGTAGAAAATGTAAAAAGGTGATTTAAAAAATTTTTTTTTACTCAAACTCATTTTTAGCAGGTTTCTAAAATCAGAATACATAATAAGAAAATGATATTAGCAATAAAACATCAATATTTTCTTCCTATTTGTACATAAAACTTGTCAATTTCCGTTCTGCTGAATCCATCCAGACGAAAAAAAAACAACAGGTTTTGATTCTTTATCTACTAAACCACATTATTTATATTTAATCCATTAATTGTTTAATAGCTGCTGCTGGTTTGTGATTCTTAAAACGCACTTTAGATAAATTCTTGTTTTCTATTTTTCTTTGAGAGAAGCCAAACAAAATAATAATAATAATAATAATAATAATAATAATAATAATAATAATAATAATAATAATAATAAAGATTTTATTCTCTTCCACTTTCGTTGTTTTTGATTATTTTTGGATTATTATTATTATTAGTGTTAAAGAGAATTATAATAAAGCTGACTTTATTACAGATGTCAGCTTCTAATATCTTTAACTGTGAATTAAATAGTGAGGACTTTATTCTTAATATCTAATAATAATAGCTTAATTAATAATAACTATGATAATTACACGTGACACATGAATTTATTTCTAAGATATCCTAATAGAGGATTGAGGATTATAATTATAATTGTATGATTAATATATCATAACGGAAGCTGACGTCATGTTTTTATTGTGTGTTTTTGGTTTAGGTTTATAACACATAAAAGCAGCTATTTGATGTTTTAAAAAAATCATTGAGGCTAAACAAAAATCAAGAGAGCCAGAATTTTATAACGAATTATTCAAGTTTGATTTTAAATCATAATTTTTAAAAATGATCACAGATAATTTAACGAAAATTCAGAATCTAACGCTTTTTTTTCACTTTAACTATAAAATAAAAAATAGACTTATTTGTTTTTATTAAATCCGTATTCTTTAAAAAACAAAAAAGTGCAGAAAAATGATTATTAAAATTCAAGATAACAACCAAAATACCAAAATACCAAAATAAAAGCACGGGCCTGTTAAACGTCTGAGGAAAACAAATGATTTAACAACTAACCAAATAAATAAAATAAAATAAAACAAATTAGAAGAATAAAATTCCCTTTTTTAATGTGTATTAATTATCGCTTTGATGCTGATAGAAGCAGCTCGCGCCTGTTCTGACGAGGATGATGATGATTACGAATGGGAGAAGAAGGTGGTTCCTACCTTCTGTTTTGGTACCAGGTCTTGACTTGCGTGTCGGTCAGGTTGAGAGCCGCGGCCAGGTCCATGCGGTCCTGAACGCTGAGGTATTTCTGTCGCTCGAAGCTCCTCTCCAGCTGGTTGAGCTGGTGGTCCGTGAAGGCGGTCCGGGCTTTGCGGGGCTTTTTGCTGCGCATCGGGGGACTGTCTCTGCTACTGGAGATCTCCCGGTCCCCTTCCTCTTTAGTCCCTGAGAGCACAGCGAGGCGGAGGGACTGGATTTAGACAAGATGGAATACTTGGAAACCAGAAAGTCAAACTTTTTTTTTTAACCCCCTCCGACTGATAAACGCGCTGCTGTGACGCAAAAAAAAAAAAATCCGCTCCAAAAAAAAAAAAAAAAAATCCGCGTGTATTTGTCACCTGAAGTTTTTGTTTGCTTGTTCTCCTTCAGAAAAGCAGAAATCAATACGTCAATCCGTCTCTATTTGTGGCTGTTTTTCCCTGCTGCATGATCCCCCCTCTAGGAAGAACAATAATCTCTCTAATTGACCCACTAGGGAGGGCCCGCGCGCGCACCGGGAAAAAAAAAGAAAAATCAGCAGGCTTACATCTGTTTCATCTATTAGACTAATAAATGAGACAGAAACAAAGAGCCGTACAGTAAAACTATTATTATTATTATTATTATTATTTCATTGATTTTAATTTATTAATAATAATTCCTCTCAGATATTTTTCTTCTTTCCTTTATTATTATTATAATTATTTCTTCTTTAACGCTCTTACCGTTACATTTCATGTCGCTCTGGATGTCGTCTCTCTTGCTCCTGCTCTCCTCCTGTTCCAGTTTGGGCCGGAAGCCGTCCGGAGCCGTGGCACTTTCTGGTTTGGGCGTGTGGTGCGGTGACGGGACGCTGGTGCTGTACGGTGCGCACGCGGCCAGCGGTTTGCTGTCTCCTAGAATGTCCTTGATGAGAAAGGAGGAGGTGGCGCTCCTCGGGGCGCAGCCGGCTCCTGCGTGCGCCTGCTGCTGCTGCTGCGGCGGCGGAGACAGCGGCAGACTCTGCGGGTTGTGGAGGTGCGGGTGGTGGTGCTGAAGGCTGTCCTGCACCAGATGCGCATCGGCCGCGTGCTCCATGGTGACGGAGATGGGGGACGAGGGCGCCGTTCCTACGGTGTCTATCTCCGAGCATGGCGACGGGGTGGCCCGGTTCCTGAAATCCGCTGACCGGAAATCTCCGTTCATGAGCGCCGGGTTGGAGTTGGAGGCGCCGGACAAAATAGTGTCTATCCCAAAACTGGACCCGCTGGATCCTTCCATGTTAAGAGGAGAGGGTCGGAGCCTTCATGCCAACAGAGAGAAGCTTTCTCCTTCTCCGGCGCAAAGCTAGAAGGAATTTCACAGGAATTAGAAGAAAGAAGAAAATAAAAGAAGAAGAAGAAAAAAAAAAAGAGTTGGCAAAAACCCAAGAAAGAGTGAAAATCCCGGTTCTGTGAGCTCGGATGATCCAAAAGATGGAAGCTGCGGCCCCCCCGCAAAAAAAAGCGCAAAGTGCGCTCAGGTATTCCGCGGCGCTGTTTCTGTTTTGGAGGCTGAACTTTGTGTTAAAAGTTGAGGCGCATAGAGAGATATACACCGGGCTGACTCCTCGACATCACGCTCCCCCCTTTTTGCTGCTAATCGCTCCACTGTTGCTCGACAATGACTTCCTATGCTGACGTCACGGCCCACGGCGAGGGGGAATTAATATTTTCTCCTTTATAATAAACACCCGACGCCTTTTTCTCTCTCCCCCCGCCACGCCATTGGCCCACGCCGTGACCGTCTCCCGCACCTCACCAATCAGGGAGTTGCTTCTTTATCCTGCACAGTTCAAGCCGAGCGTGGAATAGAGTTTAATTCCACGAATGGCTGTCTTTAAGAAGGACAGGAAGGAGGGAGAAAACACGCACGCGCTCTCAGGCCATTCTGTCAAGACTTGATGTTGAATGTTTCATAAAAACAAACGAAATTATTCCATCTAAAGAAATGACTTTAATAGAAAGATGTCCTTTTATTCAGTTTTTTTTAATTAATTGCAACATTTATGCGTTTTTTTTTGGTTTTTTAAATTAATTAATTTTGTTTAAAGTCAAATCTCGCCTGAATTAAATCCCGTAAATAAACTTAAAACATATTCCCACATCTATCAGGTGTATTTGTTTCATCTTTGAGTCTATATGGACCTAAAATCATTTATTCTATAGTGTCAGTAACATTTTACCTTTTTATTATTTTGAAACAATGAAAAAAAAGAGGCTATGACGTCATTATATTATATATAAGTAGTATAAATATATATAAGTATTATCTATCAGTACTACTATGAAATAAAACAATGAATGAATTCTGCTCAGAAACTCTTTGCATCAAATGTGATTTAAAAATACCACAGGGACCCGACCAGAACCAGGAGGATTTGGACCAAAACACAAAAAAGAAATTGAGGGATTTTGGCTTCAATATACCACATATGTCCACTAGGAGGAGCCCTGTGCACAGACTGCAACACCTGTCTGTCAAATCAGTCCAGTCCTTCCTCAAAATCTATTATTGTGCCCTGTAAAAAAATCACAGAACCACACAGAGGCCAAATATGGGCCTGTGGGTGGAAGAGGTGTCACTTTATTTTACATTTTAGGATAGAATTCATCTTCGAGGCATGAGGAGGAGGAGGAGGAGGAGGAGGAGGAGGAGGTGGCAGCCGCCATGACAGCGCATCCTGTTAATAATCATGTCATCTTAATGAGTAAAGTAATCATGAGGCGCTAATGAGCGTTCAAAGGTAGGAGAAATCAGCACTTTGGGCTCGTGCAGTATGTGGAGGAAGATTGTGTCGGCAGAGAGAGAGAGAGAGGGAGAGAGAGAGGGGGGGAGAGAGAGAGGCTGCAGGTCTGCACGTGCACTCTCCGTGGATGATGTCTGCTCATGAGAACTGACACTTCTCACTGATGCACGCTCGTGCGCCACTCTTCTTCTTGTTTTCTGCCTTATATTTCAGGAGGTGGTGAAATTCCTCTCAGATGGATTTTTCTTTTCTCCGCAGCTTCGACACTTTCCTGGAATAAAGAAGAATCATCCCGGAGAAGAATAAGATCATCTTTAATTATTGTGATGATAATAATAATATCCGAATTATAATGTGCTATTTGTGATTCTTCTCCTCCTTTTTTTCTTCTTTTCTTCTCCTCCTTCTTCTCATTTTTCTCTGCAGCTGCTTGGTGATGATGATGATGATGAATATGATGATGATGATGATGTGAGTCGGATGAAAATTTCATTGTTCGGACTTAATTCGTTATAATTAAAATTAGTGACTTTAAGGATTAAAACGATGTTAAATTTAGTGCGTGTTTCTTTATTATTATTATTTTTATTTTATTGAATGCAGCGCGTTTTGAAAATAATTTTCTTCTCGGGTTCTGAAGAAGAAAGAAGAAAGAAAGAAAAAGAAATCTGACTTTTTAACCTATTTATTTTTCGTCGATTTCTTAATTTCCCTGCAGAATTTTGTAATTAACAGCTTTAATATTTTGATTATTCACACATGCTTAAACGTGTTAATTGTTTTTCTTCTTGTGGCGCCCGGCAGAACTCAAAAAAAAAAACCCAAACCAAAGAAAAACGTTGTTAATTTCCGTCTCGAGATTTAATTTAGAAAATAACTTCATTCTGGATTAAAATCAAATTCTATGTTTTATTCTTCATTTCCTTAAATAATATCGACGGAGAGGTAAAGTGTTATTTATCTCGGAGATGTGAGGCGCGCGTGCTCCTCCTCTCGGAGCTCGTGCGCGGCTTCAGCCGCAGCCTTTTCGAGCCACCAGGCGGCGACAGAGAGAAACTCTGCAGAATCTGCGAGGAGAAAAGTTCACGCGCGTCCTGAGGCCTCAGCTGCTTCCTCCATGACCTCACACTGCAGCCACGGCCCTCGGTATTCAATTAAAAAGGTAATCATCTACCTGTCTGCTGCTGAAGCTGAAAGTCAACCGGAAACCAAGTGACGCCCCGGAATCTGAATATCCAGACTTAATCAGGCCTGAGATCAAACCGACGCTTAAACGCGTCATCCAGGAGCGATCGATGGTTCCAACCCGGCGCAGAGGCGCCGCAGGAGCAAATTGAACACCACCAGTTAGAAGGTTTGGTCTTATTGGCCTCAGCTGATGGTCGATGATGGGATGGCGCAACAGTGGCTGCCACCATATTGATTCTCTGGCGCCTTTGCGTGTAAGCTGTCACTTCACCGCCTGCGACCTTTGGGTTGCACAGTTTCAGCGTTTTTATGAAGAGAGACCCCGCATTTAGACTGTCTATCACGCAGGGAGGAGGGGAGGAGGGGGGCACGCGCAGCGACGCAAAAGCATTTGCGCAAATTTGAGGAGAAGACGCCCTTTTTTTTTTTTCTTTTTTTTTTTTTTATACATAAATTCGTTTTTTCTTTTAATTTTATGTTGATTATGATCATCATGCAAATCAGGATTATTTAATATGCAAGCAGGAAAAAAGCTCTAAGGATTTTACGAATTATGACCATCCAGTAATTACAATCTAACTAACTTTTATTTTATTTTTTTTATTATTCCACTCTTTAAATTTCCGAGGCCATGAAAATAAAAGAAATCGAATAAAAAAAAAAAATCTAAATTCTTCACATTCCCCATCTCCGATTTTTACTTATTTAAAAAAAAGAAGAAAAACTTACTACAACACAAACAATGAATATAAATATAAATTAACATTTCTAATTTGATCTATTCAAACAAATAGTGTTATTCTAATTAAAAACACGTTTAACAATAAGTGTCTATTTTTTGAATTATTGGCTACTAATGTGTGGCTAAAATGACATTTCTAATCCAAATTGAAAGTTTTAATTGGTTTAGAAATAAAGCATTAAAAAAAATGCAAAGAATTTTGTGGGAACGTTTTAAAGCGGAAACATCTGAATCACGTGATTTCTGATGAATTGCACATTTATCGTTGTGACGTGAGAATGGCCGAGTAGTGGCATGTGCCGGGCGCCGTCTAATATCTGGATGACCATCCTGTCCAACATGCGGACAGATGGTTCTGGGGGCCGCATTGATTAAAAAAAGCCGCTGAAGGTGAGCAACATGCGCAAAGTCGGACATTAATAGCGACTAATCAGCGCCACGTCACTCAGACGTTTGCTGCGAGGAGGAGAAAGGAGGCGCTAAAAATAGTCAGTGTGACAGAAATGACTTTGGACGGTCACGTGTCCATTTCATAAAAATGTAAAAATGCTGCAGGATTATTGATAAATCCTAAAAGGAATCAGGGAATCGTGTGTGTCAGGAAATCAGTCTGCCGCAAAGCTGCTGGGAAAAAAAGACATTTAAAAATAAAAAAACAGTGAAAGTGAAAAATCCTCACTTTAAAAAAAAAAATCATTTATCGGACTTGATATTAATTTTTATTTAATTTACTGCATGTCTGCAAGATATCAGTTCTAATCTATTTAATTATTCTGTTTTTTTGTTTTTTTTAAGGGTTTTAACGTTTTGATTTGGTTTTGAGTTTTAGTTCTTTGAATAATGGGGTTAATTGGACCAACTTGATTTTGTGACTCAGTTAAACTCAAATTTATTTGATAAGTTGTTTAAGATTTATTTTTAAAATTCTTGTTGTAACGAAGAAAATTAGATTGATAGCTTTTTTTTATTCTCCACCTTGATTCCAGGATTTCAAAAGAAATCCCCTCTCTGAGCCGGATACACTGTAAAAAGATAATTGTTGACTGGTAAAAAAACAAAAAACACTAAATTAAGTATTATAGAGTTTAAAATAGTTTTATGTGTGGCTAAGGGAAGCCATTTTTAAAACTACTATCAATGCACTTTTTTTTTTTACAGTGTATGAAACAGTTTTTGTCGTCAAAAAGCTACAGGGATAAAATAATGTC
This sequence comes from Lophius piscatorius, assembly GCA_009660295.1. Lineage (NCBI taxonomy): Eukaryota > Metazoa > Chordata > Actinopteri > Lophiiformes > Lophiidae > Lophius > Lophius piscatorius. The sequence continues at coordinate 42,244 of VRLP01004803.1, forward strand.
AGATATTATTTCTGTTTTATGATTCTGTTTTTTGAAAGGTGAAATTGTGAAAAGTTTTTTAAGAGGTTTGAAGAATTGGAATTTAATTGTTTAGGCTTTTTGGGTCTAATCATACACTGTAAAAATAAATTTTTTGATTAACTTAAAAAAAAATACTTCATATGAAATTACACTAAATTAAATTATTCTTTTTGACTCCGACTTATTAATTTAAATTGAAGATAAGTCATTTTTTTTAATCCGGTTGAAACTTGTAACACTCAATATTCACCGATGACTCTATTTTTTTACAGTGTATGTTTTAGAAGTTGAATATTTTAACTTAAATTTTTGACTTGAAAATACATAATTTCTTTAAGTTAAGAGTTAGAGGATACATTTATTGACTGTCCGACTTTTCAGCGCTATAATATTTCCAGTTTGGGGACCGTCAGTTTCAACCCGAACAAAAATTTTACAGCAAACTTTTAAAAAAAACCTTAATCAAAATGTGAGATTTAATCATTAGAGTAATTGTGAATAAGAAAAATCAATCAATCATTTCATGATGTTTTTTTTCACAAATTATTCCTAAAGTTCTATATAAATATTACATAAATTCCCATAATTTCATTCATGTAAACAGATTCTTTGTTGTTTCACCCTCAATTTTAGCATCAAAACGTATAAACGTGTAATAACATGTTTATAACGCAGTGGATGTTGTAACAATCAGTTAAAATAGATTCATGCTTTTACAAAAGAATGTTTTTATCAACAGTTATGACTTTTATTATGTAAAAGGAAAGAATATAAAGGTGAAGTGGAAGTTTCTTTCTCAGAGTGGATCTGTCCTTGGACTTGTTGCCGTCTCATGGACTCAGTCGCCATGGCGATGGAGGAGGTGTTTATGAATAAAGCAACCATGGAGAAATACATTTTTAAAGTAACCTTCCACGTATATATTCGTGTTCTGAGTAGAGAAAAGGAACCTTTAAAAAGGCACTTTTTCCTTCACCGCCGTTAAAATGCTTATGCAAATATCTTTTATTGTTTTCAAGTTAAACTGTTGGACTCCATGTTTTTCTGTCACGTTTGTTAAATATGATTATTTGACAGGTTGGCTGATAAACTTTTTTGTGATGTCATAAATCACACTCTTAAAATAAGATTCCTAACGAGTGAAGAGGAAGGAGGGAAGCTGAAATATTCAACTGAACTCAAACAATATGGAGAGAAACTTAAATAAATGAGCAGTGGGGGGGATGATCACACACAGAGCCCCCTCAGAATTATTAGGGGGGGGGGGCTCAAAATGAGAAGCAAAGAAAATGTCAGCGAAATTTAGAAAAACAGCTTCACAGCATCAGAGATTCCACCACTGGACTTCACAGTGGTTGTGAGGAGCTTTTCTCTATGACTTTCTTTCCTGCTACGCCACGCCCATCTTAAATGTTTGTAGCTAAAAAGCTCTTCTTCGTTCTCATCTGACCTCTGACATTGTTCCAGTGAAAGTCCCAGTGGTGTTTGTCGGACTATAGCAGCGTTAGCTTGTAGCAGCGTTAGCTTGTAGCAGCGTTAGCTTGTGTGTGGACGACAGCAGAGGCTTTTTTCTTGCTGCCCTCCCAAACAGCTGGTGTTGGTGTCGGCGCCACCTGATGGTGGTTAGGGAGACTTTCTGACCCATAGATTCAACTGACCTCTGACCTCTCTAGCTGCAATCCTTGGAGAGCCTTTAGCAAGTCCAACCATCCTCCTCACAGTATGTGGGGTCAGTTTGCAGACATATCCTCTTCCAGGCTGAGGGATGTTCTTGTCTCCGTTGTCAGATTTGTGCAGCTCTACAACTTTTCTTTGCTCCTCATTGCTGTGTTCTCTGGTCTTCATCATGGTGAAGAACCTCAGAGAGAATCAGGCCTGTGTCAC
>VRLP01004804.1:0-44131 GCA_009660295.1 Lophius piscatorius
ACACACACACACACACACACACACACACACACACACACACACACACACACACACACACACACACACACACACACACACACACACACACACACACACACACACAGAGACACACAGAGACACATAGTTCAGATATTTACGTCTCTCTTAAGATCGTTTCTACAAAATGAAATAAATCAGTGGCGGTAAAGCTCAGACTTCCACCTGGTCTCCGCTGCAGTCTCACCTGTTCCTGAGGCCCAGGGGCAGGTTCCTCTTGCCCACATCCGTGGCCGGGTTCATGCAGGCAAAGAGCCGGAAATCTGGATGGCGTACCAGCGGCTCTAGGATGAGGAAACACAATGAAGAAGAGCGTCTGAATATATCTGGTGGTCACGACGCCGACATAAACCTCAGTCCATCAGTGAGATACTAGAACCTCGTGAAGCTTCTAGTCAGAACTGTTAGCGTGGTAAGGTTAAAGTTTGTCTTTTTAATGCATGTTTGGGTTATACAACGTCTTTTTCCCTTAAAAACAACCAAAGTTTTATGTAAATATTAAAAACACGAGACATTAAAGTTTCAGCCTAAATTTGGCAAATGTGGCAGCCGTCCTCACCTGTGTCTCCACGGTCCAGCAGCACCAGAGATCCGGTGCTGCCCTCCAGAAGTCCACTCAAACACTCCAGGGTCTCAGCTGCCGCCAGGTTGATCTCATCCAGCAGAATCCACTGGCCCTTCTTTACGGCCTGAGCTAATGTTCCCTGAGGAGGAGCGTACGGCGGTCAGAGGAGTCCGGCGAGGACGCACAGGAATAAGTATCTCAACGCCTTACCTCCACAAAGGCGAAGACCATGGCCGTCTCACAGGCTCGGATCTGCTGCTGAGTCTGGCTCAGCCTGACGGCCAGCGCCTCCCACTGCTCCTGCAGCAGAGCGGCTGCACAAAGACACAAGACAGAATCAGTCTGAGGGCCTGAGGCGGCAGCCCACCGAGATCAACACCTCTCCCCGCGCTACGCTACCGTTTGGCTTCTCCCGCAGCTCCTGAGTGAGGGCCGACTTGCAGACGTGGTCCATGAGTTTGAGCAGGTCGTGCCACCGTTTGCCCCGGAAGCAGGTCTGCACGTGGCCCAGGAAGGTCAGGTTCTGTTTCCTCGAGTACGTCTGGGAGAACAGGTCCTCGAACGCCTCGCGCAGGGGGAGCAGGATCTGCTTGTGGTCAACCGGCTTGTACCTGCATCAGACAACAAACTCAGGAGACCCCGTCCACAGGTAGGTGTGATGAACCACAGGTAGGAGGAGTTCTTCCTGTGTGTATGTGTGTACATGTGTGTGTGTGTGTACGCGTGTGTGTGTACATGTGTGTGTACGTGTGTGTGTGTACGTGTGTGTGTGCGTGTGTGTGTGTGCGTGTGTGTGTGTGCGTGTGTGTGTGTACGTGTGTGTGTGTACGTGTGTGTGTGTCTGTGTGTGTGTACATGTGTCTGTGTGTGTACGTGTGTGTACATGTGTGTGTACATGTGTGTGTGTACGTGTGTGTGTGTACGTGTGTGTACGTGTGTGTGTGTGTACGTGTGTGTGCGTGTGTGTGTGTGTGTGTGTACGTGTGTGTGTGTGTACGTGTGTGTGTGTACGTGTGTGTGTGTACGTGTGTGTGTGAACGTGTGTGTGTGTGTGTATGTGTGTGTGCGTGTGTGTACATGTGTGTGTACATGTGTGTGTACATGTGTGTGTACGTGTGTGTGTGCGTGTGTGTGTGTACGTGTGTGTACATGTGTGTGCGTACGTGTGTGTATGTGTACGTGTGTGTACGTGTGTGTGCGTACGTGTGTGTATGTGTACGTGTGTATGTACATGTGTGTGTGTGTACATGTGTACGTGTGTGTGTACATGTGTGTGTGTGTACGTGTGTGTGTGTGTGTACGTGTGTGTGTACATGTGTCTGCGTGTGTACGTGTGTGTGCGTACGTGTGTGTGTACGTGTGTGTGCGTACGTGTGTGTATGTGTACGTGTGTGTGTGCGTGTGTGTGTACGTGTGTACGTGTGTGTGTGTGCGTACGTGTGTGTGTGTACGTGTGTACGTGTGTGTGTGTGTGCGTGTGTGTGTGCGTGTGTGTGTGCGTGTGTGTGTGTGTACGTGTGTGTGTACATGTGTGTGTGTACGTGTGTGTACGTGTGTGTGTACATGTGTCTGCGTGTGTACGTGTGTGTGTGTACGTGTGTGTGCGTACGTGTGTGTGTACGTGTGTGTGTACGTGTGTGTATGTGTACGTGTGTGTGTGCGTGTGTGTACGTGTGTACGTGTGTGTGTGTGTGTACGTGTGTGTGTGTGCGTACGTGTGTGTGCGTACGTGTGTGTATGTGTACGTGTGTGTGTGCGTGTGTGTGTGTACGTGTGTGTGTGTGTGTGTACGTGTGTGTGTGACCCCTCACTCACCCTCCAAGAAGGTCGGCTGTGTCGCTCTGCTGGTTCATGTTCACGACCCTCAGTCTGTGGCCTGGAACAGACATAGACGTAGGTGTTTGAATGGGGAGTCATCATTAAAGTGTCTGCAGACATCTGGGCTGGAGCGAGGTTCAGGAGCTCACCTGTGACTCTGGCCAGGTGTTGGACAGTGGAGGTTTTCCCCGTTCCTGTTTCTCCGACCAGGAGAACGGGTTCCTCTTTGGCCACGCACACAGCTAACTGTTCCAGCAGCACGGCTGAGGGACGTGTGGCAGCGAAGGTCTGGTTCTCCCTGTCCACACACAGATACAGGTTACCCCTCCTCCTCCTCCTCCTCCTCCTCCTCCTCCAGTATAAACACATTAACATTCACCTGTTTCCTATTTGGACCAGTGTCTGTGTATTTATACGGAAGCATTTCAGTTCTATTGCCTCTAGATCTTTACCTTTACACAATCACTACAAACATAGAAGAAGGGCACTGAGTGGGGGGAACCCACCCCAATGCTGACCTTCCAGGACACTGAACCCACGAGGGGTGAGTTTTGGAATGCATGTTTCCAGTCACCATCAGTGGGTGTGGTCGGTTCTGTCAGTGGGTGAATGCTGGTGAGGGTGGATGAAGAAGAGGTCCCACTTACAAACTCAGCTGCACCGCCTCGGTCTGCTTTCGACCCAGAGTGGCTCTGCCCACCGAGACCTCCGGCTCGCTCAGCGTGATTCCGGGCTGGTACATCTGACAGAAGTGCTGGGCCTGGACACCATCGGGCGGCAGGGATCAACGCCACAATATTATTCATTGCATACGTTTAAGTTATGGCGTCAAAGCAGAGAGATTTACCAAAAGTCTAAATTTCAATATAATGTCACGAATGTAAAGGTTCTGATACCTTCTCTTTGGAGATGTTGAGCTTGCTTCCAATGATCTCGGCCATACGCAGCCGGGCCTCCGGACGAGACAGCATGGCGGTGAAACAGTCAAGAGCCTGGAGCAGAAGACACCATGAAAACTCTGAAACACACTTTCACCTTCAGAGAGAGAAACTGATCCAGTTATTCTTAAAGACGCCGCGTGGTGGACAGAACCCGGTACCAACAACACTGGGACGCCCTGAGGAACCCATTTAAAACCCAGTGTATATATATATAGATATATATACACATATACATCTCTGTATTTTAAGTTAGAGATTCTAAACCATAAACAACTTTTTAATAATATTTACTTTAAAAGAAAAAGAAGAAAAAAGGCTTTTAAAGCTCAACATTGTAGTTTATTTAAGTAAAATAGATTGTTGCTCATTACACATTGAATCCCAATAACATGCAGATATTACTGAGAAACCTGGTATTTTTTTTAACAATGTTGTTATGCAAATTAAGAAGGAAAGGGCTTCAGGTTTTTACAGGTTTTTACAGGTTTTTACAGGTTTTTACAGGTTTTTACAGGTTTTTACTGGTTTTTACAGGTTTTTACTGGTTTTTACAGGTTTTTACTGGTTTAAAATATTTTCTCCTGTAAATGACACACTTTAAGATTTACAGGTTAAAGTGTTAAATAAAATGCACTTTAACCTGTACCTAGCAGCCACTGTTAGGTACCGGTACCTGACAGCCAACTGGTCATTGCTTGGGAAATGTTGGCCAACAGGTAAATAAGGTTCCTTCAAGCTGAATACAAATTCTTTAGGTTTTAAAATCGTCACTGATGTCAGTTCTGGGAGGTTCCGTCGTGCCCCCCCGTGAAGACTTCACAGGTTCCCCCAGAAATAAGACCCACTGACCTCTTGGAAGACCTTCTGCGCCGTTGCTGATGAGCTGCTGTCAAAGTTGACGTTGATCCTCTCACACCATTTCAGCAGGTCTCTGTGGGATCATGACACGCAAAGAGACGGGAATGAGACGGTGTGGGGGGGCAGATCTACGGGTTAGTTGATGACGAGGGTTTGAACGGGATTCCTGACAACAACAAGATGTCAGGAATGAGTAAGAAAACTAGAAGCAACAACGATCCTGCTGTAGAACTTTTCTACATCGTGTGTTACTTTAATACTTTATATTTTATTCTCCAGGGGGAGTTTTTTAGAAAGACAAAACTACAAAACTGTTGGTCTGATTTAAGCATATTTGGCGTATTTAAATCACCTGGAGGAGATTTATCTTCTTAATAATTGTTTTAGTCCAGTAGTTCATATTTGACCCACTAGAGGGCTTTTATCAGGAAAAAACAGTTTTTTTATTCAATCTCTAGTCCTCCATTATGGATCTTTGCATCATGTGATCAAGCATCTTTCCAGCCTTCTCCCTCTGAGTGACAGCAGGACGACACAGATTCACATTCTGTCAGAGAGCCTCCAAACATAATCTGGGCTCTTTTCTTCCCAGAACGTCATTCAAATCAATCAAAGGGTTTTTCTAGTGATCCAGAGTACAAACCCACTGACTAACGAGACCGATCACATTAACTCCCGGGTTCGGCGCCGTCCTATTTCTGGTGTTTGTGGAGATATCTTGAGATACCGTGAGCATGAAGTGGACGGACCAATCACAGCGCTGAAGACGGGCACAGGTGAATCCTGCAGGAGATGTTGTCTCAGGTGATGAAGGAGATCAATCAGAAACGGTTCTGGACGCACGTGTGGGGGGTGGAGGTGGATCAGATGCACATTGAATGGTTCCTCAGCAGAAAGCTGGTACCACACAGAGTTCTTCCTCGGACTGCAGATCTGAGGTAGAGGTGGGCCAGACCACACGGACCTGAGCCTGAAGGGGTCTCCTTCAGTAACATGAACCCTCATGACCCGACGCATCTGAGCAGCACTGAGCTATAAAGTTAATTACATTGATCCGTGACAGGCATGTATGTTCTGTTGAAGCGGAGAGGATGGAAAGTACCGACCATTGATTTATGGCTGACTCCTCACCGACCCTCCACCTCCAGACTGAAATCAGACGGCAACCTGAACGAAACCAAGGATGGGTCAGAACCTCCTCTCAGTCAGCCGGTCATCAACCTGATACCTAACGACGGTGCTCAGGAGAACCGGTAGAACCGGTAGAACCTGGGACTCCGGCCCCCTCCTCCATAGGAGGGTCCTATCAATAATGTATTGAACCCAGCAGCAGCGAGTGGAAAGATAATTAACGCGGCGGAGGCTGCAGACGGGCGGCTGGTTTGGATGGAGGGGGCGGGTGAAGCGTTCTGTGTTTACTCCTCACTGATGAGCATCGCTGGCATCAAGGGCTGATGGGAGTTATGAAGACGCGAGGTCATCGGGGCGATTCTGGCTAAAAGGAGAATAAACCCTAACCCTTGATCAGAGTTGAGGTGGTGATTCTCCCCGAGATCTCAGTGCTAAGTTTAAAAAAATGAAAAAGCAGTTTGTGTGTCGCACAGGTAGAAGGTGAGACAACGGGGAAATAAAGTGGTAGAAAATAAAAAAGTGGAGGAGTGATAAGAAAACAACACTCCTGGTTCTGCTGGTGCGACGTGATGTTAGCTCTCCGGCTACTCATACACCTCACAGTTAAGGTCAAGGTCTGACTTTAGATTGACGTCTGTCAACAAGCCGACCAAACATCAAGTCAAGATGATTGACAGCAGGTAGGTGAGTCCTGAGAACTTCTATAATATCATACCTGTGGTTCAGAGCCCGTCTCTTACTTCCAGGTGTGGCAGCGACCCGGCTGAGACACCAGAACAGACATTGAGTGGACGGAGGCGGAGAACTGGGCCTCACCTCATTGACAGCGCCCTCCCCTCCAGCGGCGGGCTTCGCTCCTCTGATGCGGGCTGCTGGCTGCCCTCTGGGGTCGGGAGGCGGTCGTGGTCGGCGTGTCTCTCTCCGGTGAGCTGGCAGTAGATGTCCAGGAGACGCTCCGACACCACCGCCAACCTGGGGTACCTGCTGACCAGAACCTGCAGGGACAGAAGGTGAGATCAGGGTTCATCATGGAAGCTCTGCACGGCCAGCTCCACCTCGAATAACACAGCTGCAGTAAAACGCCCTGTGTCACACCTGTGCTGATGCACCCATCAGCCATAACATTACAACCAGTGGCCCATTATTGAGCAGTAATATTAAGGACAGTTGTAAGAATAAGAGTTTTGACAGAAATGAATAGAACTGACTTTTCATTATTTACTTATTTTTATAATCTTGATATCTTTTGTATTTTATTTTACTTATTTATTTTGAAGACATTTGTCCATTTACCCTTTTTTCCCTTCCTTTTCTCCATCTTGTACAGAAACATGTTCTATGCTGTTCTTCTTCTTAAAAAAATCAAAAACTGTTTTTGGACGTATTTGACAAACGCCAACAAAGACATTTATTTATTTTTTTAAATCTTCAGCTGTCATACCAATAAAGTTCTGTGGGCCCCGAAAAAAAAAAGGGGGAGGAGGGTTGGCTTTTGTCGGGCATTAGAGGTTCTAAGCCGGCACCACTCACCTTCTTCAACTCTTCCCGTGTCATGTTGCCCATTTGCAGCTTGGTCCAGTACTTGTCCAGCAGCGCCGCATGAGAGTTCTGTGGTTTGTGCCATCCGCCTCCGCTGTAGTACATCCTGCAGCACAGAACCACAGACAGACGACAGACGATCAGACAGGCAGACACTGGTCAGGTCTGGGTTTACTGAATACACCTAAACAGACCAGGGACTGAAGAACACTGAACACCCTCTTCATCACATGACTGCGTAGACGCCAACATTTTGTCATGGCTGAGATAAATGAAATGGAAAATCATTTCCAGACAAGATGCTTGGAACAACCTTTGATCCTTGTGTAATCCTGTTACCAGCATGTCTGACTGTTTATATTCCCTTTAAACATGATCTGGTCTGTGAGAAGACGGAAGGTCCGACCCGGGGTGTCTCTGCGGGGGGGAGTTTAGGGTGTGATGATACTGTTACCTTCTAGTTGCAAAGAACTGGAACCCCGGAGCCACGTCGATGCAGTCCTCCCTGCCTGGAATCATCAGCTTCTTGTTCTCCATCAGAGGCAGGAGCACAGATATCTGAGGACGCAGGAAGTAACGTTAACGGGTCAACCGTTCACCGGGGGTTTTGGTTCAAAAAGCTAGAGGGCAGCACATACGTGGAGATTAAAGGAACAGATGGACCTTGGTGCCGGTATTTGCTAGTAAAACCGGGCTGCTCTCAGCAGGTTCTGACTCACCACATCCAGAGGCGCGTGGTCGATGTCTTCCAGCAGGATCCACTGGCCTTTGGACACAGCCTGTGTCAGCGATCCGGGCTGCCATACGAACTTCCCTGGAATGTCGGTACATCGGTACATCCCCAGCAGCATCTGAGAGAGAACAAACCCATTTCAGCCTTCATCAAAGTCTGCAGTGAGTGTTATTGGACCGATCCAGAAATGTATTGTTGAATTTACATAAAAGTGAGGGAGTCAAAGGGAATAGTGAGAATACTTTTTTTATTATCATTAAATATTGTGACAGAACCGGTTAATAACGTGACCCAGTGGGGGCAAATATATGCTAAAGAGAAGGGGTCCGAGGATGGAGCCCTGGGGGACACCCCAGGTCAAAGGGGCCCGTGAGGACTTACTAACGACAATTATTTAACTTGATAAAACAATATAAAAAGTCAAATAACGGGTCAAACCCTTTTCTAAAAACCTGTTAGACCAAAATGTTGAGCTAATCTAGTAGCTGAAGGTTGAGCTAACAATTTATCCTGTTATGTAAATCTAGAGCGTCTGAACCTCAAAGACATTAAATATGCAAAGTAATCATTTTCCCAGCATTCTTTTTCTTGGTGAAGACATTAAAGGGTTAATATTAATCCTTAATAAGAACCAAACCTCAAAAAGAATCTAAGTGCCTTTAAAAAGACGATGACACTATGACTTTATGGCCGATGGATCTACAAACACATGTAGAGCTGATGATTGATGATGCAGGTGTTGGAACCATGAGTCCTATCCAGAGCGTTGGTTTAGTGCATCACAAAGCATTATGCATGTTCATAGGCGTGACATGAAGCATTATAATCCACCGTTAATGCCCCATGAACGCCGTTGGATACGGTCCTGTTACCGGCTCACCTTACTGTCAGTCTGATCACCGAGCTGGACCTTGAGGATCTCTGTGGTTCTGGTGTGTCCTGTGACGGCAGACATAAATTCCACCAGGGCGGTTTTACCGCATCCGATGGGTCCCTCCAGCAGCACGGGCTTCTGGGAAGCCACGGCCAAAGCCAGTCTCCTCAGATTACGGCAGGTGGAGTCCACCAGCACCAGATCTTTTTGGTTCGTCTGCGAGTAGAGATCACTGGATCAACATCAGGACCAAAGGGATCAGCCGCAGGCTTCGTTTCACAAAACCAGCCGTACCTGTTCAGTCAGTCGAGGGACTATTCTGGACAGGACCACGCCACAGACGGCCACGACGTTCTGGGACAGGTCCTCCGATACCACCTGGCCCCTGGTAAACTTGTTAGGTTTGTCCTGGCGCCACATCACCGAGCCCTGGTTGGTCAGAACCAGGGCCTTTTCTACCTCCAGCTGCTGAGCTTCTTCCAAAGCTCTGAAGAAGAAAGACATGACGTGAAAATGTTCCACTACAGCGATTCCAAGATGGAAAAAAAAATGTCAACGTCAATTTTTCTCCTTTAATTTTCAAACCCCTCATTCAATCAGCAAATCACACAGTCTCCTTAACTCCATCCACGACAGTCTCCTTTAACTCCATCCACGACAGTCTCCTTTAACTCCATCCACGACAGTCTCCTTTAACTCCATCCACGACAGTCTCCTTAAACTCCAGTCTCCTTAAACTCCAGTCTCCTTAAACTCCAGTCTCCTTTAACTCCAGTCTCCTTTAACTCCATCAACAACAGTCTCCTTAACTCCATCATCAACAGTCTCCTTAACTCCATCATCAACAGTCTCCTTAACTTCATCAACAACAGTCTCCTTAACTTCATCAACAACAGCCTCCTTAACTCCATCAACAGCCTCCTTAACTCCATCAACAGCCTCCTTAACTCCATCAACAGCCTCCTTAACTCCATCAACCACAGTCTCAGAATCAGAAAGTGTCGAGTGTTACTTTCACCACAGGTAGATCTCAGGAGGAGCACAAAAACCAAGAAGATGTGTAAACAGATTGAAAGCGGTTTAAAAAAAAAAAAGGTACATACTTAATTTTCATGTGCAGGATCTCGTCACTTGTGAGCACCTTCCTCAGAAAGATGGTCTTCTGGTTGTCAGTCATATGAGAGACCAGCGCCAAACAATGGGCCGTGTACCTGTCAGAAAGAAGGAACAGCCTGATGGATTATTGTTGTCTAGTAAATCAACAACAGTCTCCTTTAACTCCATCATCAACAGTCTCCTTAACTCCACCATCAACAGTCTCCTTAACTCCATCATCAACAGTCTCCTTAACTCCACCAACAACAGTCTCCTTAACTCCACCAACAACAGTCTCCTTAACTCCATCATCAACAACAGTCTCCTTAACTCCACCATCAACAACAGTCTCCTTAACTCCATCATCAACAGTCTCCTTAACTCCATCATCAACAGTCTCCTTAACTCCACCAACAACAGTCTCCTTAACTCCATCATCAACAGTCTCCTTAACTCCATCATCAACAGTCTCCTTAACTCCACCATCAACAGTCTCCTTAACTCCACCATCAACAGTCTCCTTAACTCCACCATCAACAGTCTCCTTAACTCCACCATCAACAGTCTCCTTAACTCCATCATCAACAGTCTCCTTAACTCCATCATCAACAGTCTCCTTAACTCCATCATCAACAGTCTCCTTAACTCCATCATCAACAGTCTCCTTAACTCCACCATCAACAGTCTCCTTAACTCCACCATCAACAGTCTCCTTAACTCCATCATCAGTCTCTTTTAATGCATCAACTCTTGTGGAGAATCAGATTAAAGTAAAAAATGTCTATTAATTGGATGTTTTTTGGGTCCTTTGATCAGGATTCAGGCATTAATCCCTGAGAAAAGACAGACAATGTCCGAGAGTTGAACCAGGTCGGTTCTGGCCGGAGAAAAAACACATTCCAACAGAATCATGTAAATCTGTGTAAAAGTTCTGGTGGAATAACTCAGAGAATCCAACAGACTGTTTAGTATGAAACTGAAGAATGTGATGCTTTCATAATGTTTTGGATGCTACATCTAACCGTGTGCGTACCTTTGACCCCTTTTTTTTGGAGCGTTCTCTTATTTGACAGCTGGTCAACTAAACCCAGATTAAAGTTCTGATTCAATACCAGGTAAATAAGTGGTTAGGAACAGACTATGAGGTGGATCTGGAGAAAAGGGGCTGTAACAAACACAAACTCTACAGTCTTAAAAGCTTAAACCACCAAAAATGCTTAAAAATTCCCAATTGTGATTTTGGTCATTGAACGCCTCTGGAGCATGTTTGGGCCTGGAGAGGACGCCGGTTCCGTACCATCGAACCGTGACGTCGCTGGTGAGCAGCTGGGAGACGCAGGGACTCCAGTCCCACAGCATTCGAAACTTGGCGCAGTCGCTGTGAAGGAATCGTAGGGTGGCTCCCATCAGGTCACGCAGCTTCATCCTCCTGGGGCCGTACTGAACGGAGGAAGACTCCTCGCTGGTGAAGAAGAGCCTCTGAAATACTGGGGGGGCGTCATCGAAGTACCTGGCGGCAAAACTGAGGTGGAGAAGAAGAAAGAAAAAAAAACTCATTTGTTCATAATCTGCAGAGATAGGTCTTAGTGTGAGGAAGAACTGGAGTGATTTTACTAAAGGTTGGTTGTATATTTCCGACACTAGGAGGAGTTTTATCTTCAACAGTTATCAGGTCATTATTTCTCAACCGTTGGTCCGGTTTAGTCCAGATGAGTCGCCTCAATGAACTCTATCTTGTAGAATTCATATCTTACTAGAGGAGTTCTCTTTGGAGTCAGTGGGCGGAGCTCTTCAATGAAAACCCCCTTTTTTTCTACTCCTATCCTATCTATCATCCAATGCTATCCTCTTACGCCACACATCCTTCTACCCTACGCCAACCACGGACCACCTCACTCAAAGACCCTGGACCCGCCCCTGCAGCTCGTCATCAGTGCCTTTAGGCGCCGCCCTCCTCGCGGTAGAGAGAAAACGCTCCACTTACGCCGCTGCATCAGGACTGATGCCGAGGAGTTTGCTGAGGGCCACACACAGACGCTCGTGGAGGTCGTGGTTGATTCGGCCACCGGCTTTGACCCTGTCCGCGTTCCGCTCCAACAGATCCAGAACCAGGGGCCGCAGGTGTCGAGCAATCAGCAAGGTGTGGTCTTTCTCCAGCAGCAGGTGGGCCAAGCACTCCAGAATATTCTGCCGGTCCTGCTGGCTCCATATCTGAGAGGTCATGTGACAGGAAGGTGAAATAAGGATTGACTGACATGAAAGCCTTAATTCATTCTCTTTGATCTGCATATGAAAATAAACTTTTACCGACACAGGTATGACAACATGTACCGAAGAAGTGTGGAAGGTAGAGAGTACTGAGAAACAGTGGTGGTTAAAGTACTCGGATCATGTACTTGAGTACTAATACCTCACTCTGAAAACACTAAAAACGTGTTTCCCCTTTGAGAAAAGGAAAAATAACGAATTCAAAGTGTTTTTAGCTTTTAATAAATATAAAAGATCTACAAATAGAACATGTGAAACAAAAGCTGTGAGATTGACATGAAGGACATCTAGTAAATCTAATATTCAACTATATTTGACTGATATTAGGTTCAGAAGTTTTGTGTCTCAGAATCGGCCGGTAAAACATCTAATTTTGTTTTTCCCCCTCTTTCTTTATTTTGTTTTATTGTAATAATAATGCCTTTTTTTTCATGTTTATTTAATCCTATCATCAAAGCCACCCCACAAATGTCCCCCGCGGAGATTTATAACGTTTCTATCTATTTAGTAGTGACACTGTTGTAGATTTTACACCATTAGACTTTGAAATAAGATTAAACATTCATATTTAAGAAGTTTAAGATGAGATTTCTCTTTAAGTTTGCTGCAAGTCAACCGAGTTTCTGATTCAGAAATAGTTGAGATTATGAAGCAGGAGAATCTTCTTAACCAATAAAAGTAAAATGTAGAACAACATTGCTGCCAGCCACCCGGTCCAGGTAGAACCCAAAGGGAGAGCTGGGTCCACATCATCAGCAGAGAGTCAGACCCGTTCTCAGTGGCTGTAAGAACTCTGCATTCAAACGTCCCTTAAGTAACAGTACGCAAGTATAATATCAGCAAAATGTACTTAAGAGTACCCAGAGTAAAAGTTCTCATTCAGTCTTCAGTGTTTTATTTCTATGTATCTGGATTACTATTACTACTTCCTCAGAGTCTCGAGGCCCAGTAGAGGGGAGGAGCCTGTCTGGTTCACCTTAGAATGGCATCTCTACTGTTTGCAGATGATGTGGTTCTGTTGGCTGCATCAGTCACTCATCATCATCAGTCTTCAGCTCGCTCTCCAGCGGTTTGAGTGTGAGGTGACTTGCATGAGAGTCAGCGCCTCAGAGAGAGCTGAGTCGTAAGTCAAAGCTCTCAATTTACCAGTGGATTGTCCAAAAGAATGGGGTCACGGACACAAATGGCTGAAATGAGCTTCATCATGGGGTAGCTGGGCTCAGCCTCAGAGATATGGTCAGAGCTCGGAGATCCGGGGGGATCTCAAAGTGGAGCTGCTCCTTCACATCGACAGGAACCAGTTGAGATGATTCGGGCATCTGTTTACGGTAGCTCCAGGACACCTCCATCTAGGAAGAGACCCCAGGGTGGTCCCAGAACTTGCTGGAGGGAGTATATATGCCAGTTTAACTGGGGACACCACTGGATCCCCAGAATGACCTGGAGAGTGTTGCTGTGGAGAGAGTTGCCTGCTATACTCTATTTACAATATTTCCGTCTCAGATGTAGGAGGGTAGAAGTATTGAGGAGCATAAAATGGAAGTACAAAAATAAGGTACAAGAAAGTTAAATGTGTAAGTAGAGTACTTGGATAAATGTACTTAGTTACTACCCACCATGTGACATGTGAATGCTAATGCATGCTACACGCTGAACACGGTTGTAGTCAAAGCTTGAAAATAAATCACCAGATGTTATTCCACACAAACTGGACGTCATTAAGTCTCACCTGTTTGGATAGGTACTGGCTCAGCTCGTTGTGGCTTTTGTCAACATGTCTGGATATGGTTCCCAGTGAGGACAGGCTCAGCTCCAGATTCTCCATCCTCTCACCTATCTGAGCGACCTACAATGAAAACAAGCTCGTTCGCTCTGAGGAAACTAATTTAAAGCGGTTAAAAATACCGTCGGTTTCATCTCGATCTTGTATCACAACACTCAAACACGTTCCCGTCAGTGCTGCACACATGTGAGGGAGTGAAACACAAACACTTCCGGGTCAGGCTGGGCGCTTCTTGCCGTCGCGGAGTGATGACGCATCCAGACGGAGACTCCGCCGGCTCAGTGTTACGACTCTACCCGCCAGTGCATCAACTTTCTCTCGCGCGCATGCAATCCCTGCTTCTGTCTGGTGCTTTCTTCTGAGTCGGCACGCTGTGATAGAATATGAACCACCGGAGAAAACCTTAAATAGCGGAGCAGCTGCTCTTCCTTGGGGTTTCATTTTAAACTATAGAGCTGCTAAATCACGCCCGAGCGGTGACACCGCGGGAAAATGTCGTTACTTCCTGTGCACTGAAGTCTTTGGCGCGATATCGCAGGTGTAAACAACAGGAGAAGGCAAACAAGTAAGATAACTAATTCACAGCTAACTAACTGAAATGATTTACGTGGATACATGACGGTTGACATTAGCATCACATCGGAGTTACACACAATCATTGGAGGCTAATAATCGTAATATGCAGCCAGCGCGTATTTATCTGATCCTAACTATAATGTCAAGTTCAGGTTTGAGTAAAGTAATATTTCTGTAAAGTCATTTTCACTTATGTGTTTCTTTTATATTTATGGGATGTAAATTTGGGTAATACTGGAGTATTCAACTCAAAAAAGGTGTCTAGTAAGTTAACCCTTCTCCCCCTGATGAGTCCGACCATGAGGGGCTTAACTCCTAATGATAATTAATGGGTCGGACTTTTTTGTCCCGCACATCTCAGAAAAAGGCTGGATCTGACTGAGATATGGGGAATCTCCAGAACAAGTCTACTTCTAAAACCTTTTGTTGTAATCCCAAACCCAGTCCTGAATCATGTGTGCAGTGTGTCATGGATCCCAGTACCGTTAATGGTACCGAGTCTTATAAAACATACGGCTTCTGAGAATTTTACAACTTTCCGTGTCTTTGCCCACCTTTCGATGATTCTGTAATATGTTTGCTGGCATCAAATTTAGAATGAACACACACCTATTAGCCACAGCATCTTAACTTCTTAATAATGTGTAGGTCTCCTTCCCACAATGCATCTTGGTGGCACCTCTTACCAAGATAAGCAATTATGTAAAAATAACGTGACCCATCAGACCAGAACAATTTCTTTGATCGCTGTTAGTTCTGTTACTGACATGCCCTTTGTAGATTCTTTCAGCAGTAGACAGAGGTCAGCATGTCACTTTGACCCATCTGCATCAATCCAGAACCGCCCACATTAAACTATGATGTGTGTGTCATGTCACCTGTCTGTCAGAACCAGCTAAACTCTTTCAATGATTTGAGCTTCAGTAATTGTTCTGTGGGATCAGACAACACGTCCTAGTTTTCTCTCCCCCTTGCACCGGACCTGCAGGTCTGGAGATGCCCGCACTCAATTGTCCAACCATTGCAATTGGTTCTAATCAAAGTCGCCCTGATTCTTATACTTGTCCCTTTTTCTGGCTTCCAACCGATCCACCTCGAAAAAAATGTTCCCTTACTGCTTAAATTATCCAACCAAGTGTTCCTCACTAGCATGTCAATGAAATCAGAGTTATCCACTTACCCTGTCAGTGGTTATAATGTTACGGCTGATTGGTGAAATGGTAATGTCGGTATTAATAATTATAAACTTAAATTACACAGATACTGACCTATTCTAAGGTTCTAACTAAAAACAAATTATTTTAAGAATTCTGTAGAATTCTTGTTGGTCCGTTGGAAAGAAAGAAAAGCTGCAGGGTTTCCTAACGGGACGACGTGTTTCTTTTTGTTCTCAGACATCCCTGTTTATCTTCCAGCTGCTTTATTTTGTGTAAATGTAGTTTTATTGAGCCGTTTTTTTACGTCACATTATCATGACTGAACTGCATCTTCTTTTAGAGTCGTCGTGCGTTCGCTCTGATTGATGAGACTATCTTTGTTGTTGTGTAACTATTGATTTTAGAACCTGGAATGATTATGTGATGTTGGCGGCGTTGGATTAATGATCATTGTAAAGGTGGTATTGGACCAGGAGTCTCCTCCGGCCTTTGAACGCGTGTTCTGATATCATATGCAGAATTTAAAGTGTTTTTATTTTGGCTTTCATCAGGAGCTCCTACAGAAAACAGATTCACAGAGAGTCTTGAGGATGGAGGAGGTGGAGGGGATGGAGGCTCCGGGGGGTGAGAACAGGAGTATTACATGATCACATGTTTCTAGTTATCCCGTGGTTTCCTGTTTTAGCCTGTAGAGTGTATGTAGATGTGTAACGCGTGTGTAAACTCCTCAGTGCTGGTGTCTGTCGTCAGTGAAGACTCTGTGGATATCTACGACGGCCTGGATATCTCTTCTTCTGACAACACAGGTAACTCGACTTTAACGGTCTGCCACACCTCTTCATCATCAGGACTGATGATCATACGAGACTCAGATGGCAGAAGAATGCTCCAGTACTCACTCTTCTGTCCAGCATGGAGGCGTTGGTCCCTGATGCCTCCTTCTTCCTGTTTGTTGCAGGCCGGCCGTCTCCTAGTGCCTCTCAGCTGAAGGAGTCCATGGATCTCTATGAGGAGCTCGTCACCGAGGAGCAGCAGAACCGAGAGTTGATGTTCTCTGAGGTGAGTCACTAGGTGCTACCTGTCCACTCTGACTCCTGTTCAGCGTGAAATGTCCCACTGTGGGACACAGTTCTGGTCCCATCCCGGTCCTCAGCATCTTACATGATGCACTGGGTCAACCGGTTCACATTGGACCTCTTTCTCTCTGTTTGCAGCTGAAGTCCAGATATCAAGCCGCTCAGAACCAGATCACTGAGTTGCGCAGGAGGCTGGAGAAGACGGAGCAGCAGGTTGGTTTACCGTCCGTTTCTTCAGCCGTGGAAAAAGGGAGACTGAAACCAATAAAGTTATTATTTGAGCTCTTTCAGTCTCCGGTTGAAGTCAGTTCTTTGATTATGGATTATTCTTGTTCATCCGTTAGAGCTGCAGTGATTAGTTGAGTGATTACAGGGTTTGAAAAGTCTAAAGTCGGATCACCTGAGAAGTGGAGGTTTTAATTCCGTTTATTCCTGCCGTAGAAATGACACTATATGTTGGACATACCGTTAAATGAACCAGAGCTCAGACTCCCCATCCTTCCTCAAAGTTTAGCAGTCGGTCCATTCTGCTTTGCCTCGCATACAAACAGGAATGAGTGTGACGTGACTTGAGTAACCTGCTTATAACCTGTTCTAATGACACCAGGCATCACTTGAGCCTTTTGTCCTTAATAGCAACCTCCATTTACAAAAAGCACCACCCTGTGGTCCTGTCTCTGTTTTCTCAACCAGAACACGGGGTTGAACACGGAGAACTTCCGTCTGAAGAAGAACATCTCCGCACTCTTACGAACGGCAAGGCTGGAGGTGTCGCGGAAAGATGCAGAGATTCAGAGACTGACCCAGCAGTAAGTCTTGTCTGTTTGTGTTGTTGTTGGGTTCATGGCCCATATCCCACCAGGATGTTTGTGCTGAACGTGAATGTGGGGCATGGAAGTTAATTTGTGTTATATCTTATGTAGTCTACTGTAACGTTGGTATCTTATGTAGTCTACTGTGACGTCGGTATCTTATGTAGTCTACTGTGACGTTGGTATCTTATGTAGTTCACTGTAACGTCGGTATCTTATGTAGTCTACTGTGACGTTGGTATCTTATGTAGTCTACTGTGACATTGGTATCTTATGTAGTCTACTGTAACGTCGGTATCTTATGTAGTCTACTGTGACGTCGGTATCTTATGTAGTCTACTGTAACGTTGGTATCTTATGCAGTCTACTGTGACGTTGGTATCTTATGTAGTCTACTGTAACGTCGGTATCTTATGTAGTCCACTGTAACGTCGGTATCTTATGTAGTCTACTGTGACGTTGGTATCTTATGTAGTCTACTATGACGTTGGTATCTTATGTAGTCTACTGTAACGTCGGTATCTTATGTAGTCTACTGTGACGTTGGTATCTTATGTAGTCTACTGTAACGTCGGTATCTTATGTAGTCTACTGTAACGTTGGTATCTTATGTAGTCTACTATGAAGTTGGTATCTTATGTAGTCTACTGTAACGTCGGTATCTTATGTAGTCTACTGTGACGTTGGTATCTTATGTAGTCCACTGTAACGTCGGTATCTTATGTAGTCCACTGTAACGTCGGTATCTTATGTAGTCTACTGTAACGTTGGGCTCAGCAGGAACAGGATGGCGATCTGGAGTCGGACATCTTCGTCATCATTCATGAAATACGGTTCTTCGGTCGGACATGAGGTCTTTAGCTTAGCTCTTAGCAGTATTCATTTATTTTTTTACCTGTATGACATTCTATATTTATTTTAACTGAGGGGTCATTGAAGGAGAAAGAGTTCTCTCTAATCGTCCGTCTCACTTTTAAATCAAATATTAATAAAAACTAACTTCTTGATTTCTTAATCAGTCACTTAATTTGTAAATCCTGGTTTTGTTTTTGTTTTGTGTCTTCAGGTCAGACAGAGTCCGCCATCAACATCCACCCCACATGAGTCATTTTCGAGATCAAAGTTGCCCGTCAGCAGGGAGTTCCAAGAGTAGGGCACCTCCTCCACTCCCCGCCAGTTCTACTCCTGCATCCAGGCCTCCACCTCCTGCATCCAGGCCTCCACCTCATACATCCAGGCCTACGCCCCCTGCATCAGGGCCTACGCCTCCTGCATCCAGGTCTACGCCTCCTGCATCAAGGCCTACACCTCCTACATCCAGGCCTCCGCCTCCTGCATCAAGGCCTACACCTCCTACATCCAGGCCTCCGCCTCCTGCATCAAGGCCTACACCTCCTACATCCAGGCCTCCGTCTCCTGCATCAAGGCCTATGCCTCCTGCATCAAGGCCTACACCTCCTACATCCCGGCCTAAACCTCCTGCATCCCAGCCTACGTCTCCTGCATCCAGGCCTCCGCCTCCTGCATCCAGGCCTCTGCCTCCTGCATCCCGGCCTCCGTCTCCTGCATCCAGGCCTCCGCCTCCTGCATCCCGGCCTCCGCCTCCTGCATCCAGGCCTCCGCCTCCGCCTCCGCCTCCGCCTCCTGCATCCC
Organism: Lophius piscatorius; assembly: GCA_009660295.1. Classification (NCBI taxonomy): domain Eukaryota; kingdom Metazoa; phylum Chordata; class Actinopteri; order Lophiiformes; family Lophiidae; genus Lophius; species Lophius piscatorius. Next base: position 18,916 of record VRLP01004804.1, read on the forward strand.
GGCCTACGCCTCCTGCATCCAGGCCTCTGCCTCCTGCATCCAGACCTCTACCGTCTCCATCCAGGCCTCCATCTAATCCTCTTCCACCTCTAGCGACTTTACTTCCCCTTGAGGATTGTCCGACACGGGAACCTTCTCAACCTTCCAGGACGGAGAGCGACGGTTCCACCCTTCAGCCCAGTGGATCTTGCGTCGACACAAAAACCTCAACATCATCTTCTCACGGTCTTTCGAGATCTTCAAGACAAGATGTTGATGCACTTGACAAACAGACTGAACACTGGAAAAGAAAACCCATGAGCTCTTCAGCAGCCAAGCATAGTGGGCCAGAAAAACACAAGAGCAATCACAGGGACGACAAGTGTTCTGAATTAACAGAGCGGAGACATAGAACTGGTTCCGATCCAAAAAAGGGCGGTTCCACCTCTGAGAAAAATAAGCTCCATAAGGCAGACAAAGAAACGGGACAAAAATGTGACGCCAGAGCGAGTAAAAGCAGGAACCACCTGAATGATGAGGGACACCACAGGTCAGAGCGGGCCAGAAACCCTCAACCAGACATTTTGGAGCGGGCCTCTTCCTCTGAGAAAAAAGGAAGAAACATTGAGCAGAGACAAGAGAAAGTCAAAATGTCCACCCCGGACCCTGAACACAGAGCAGCTCAAAGCTCCAAAGAGGGTCACGGTCATGATCGTAGAACATCCAAGACTCACGGTCGACACAGCAGAAGTGGAGAATCAAAGGATCGGGAGAACTATTCTTCCAGCCAACATGCCGGGGGCTCCAAGGAGAGGACGGGGGATAGACCGTCTAAGGATTATCACAGGAAGGAGGATCGGCGAAACAACGAAGGCAGCAGGAAGCATAAGAGGAGCACTTCCTCGGAGAAGAGCAGAGAACACAAGAAACGGAGGTCCCACGAGTCGGACCAAGGTAAAATGGATGCCTGTGGCAAGGAGAGAAAAGAGGAGAATGAAGACGCCTTAAAAAGATCATCGGAAGAAACAAATGTCACAGAGAAGATCTGCGTTGAGGAGAATAGTCCAAACAGGAAGCTGTGCTTTATGGAAACGTTGAATCTGACCCTTTCACCCATAAAGAAACCGACGTTACCCATCAATGGCAAACAGGATGAGCCGACAACGCCGGACAGCGTTGTTGAAAATGGACCATACGATGAAATCTCACAACTCAACATCGAAGACATGTGTGTGGTCGATGAAGTCAACGGCAGTGTGTTAGAAACAGGCCTGGAAGAAGTGGCCGAGCAGCCATCAGGTATTTGGAACGCTCCAGGACCTGAAGAGACTCAAAGGTGTGATGAAAAAGACAAAACGGCTGCAGCTGACGAGCAAATAGAACCCCAACCCGTCCAAACGACCTCTGATCAAACTCAACACGTAGACACCGAAAAGATTCACACAGTGTCTGAAGTCACAGAAGAATCACCAGAGAGTATTTCTCTAAAGGCAACAAGTGTTGAAACATCGGAAAAGGACAAAACCAAGCCGGTCTCAGAGAGCGAGGTAGATGAACAGGGACCAGTGGACGGTACCACTGAAACATCTAGAAGCCCTCCTGAAAACCAGACAAGCAATTCTGTGCGAAAAGGAAACCTTCCTCACAAATCTGTTTCTGGGCCGGCTGTGAATGTTTCACGTTTACAACTCAAGTGTGGAGCTGATAAAACTCCAGTGGACGAAAACCTTCCGGTGGATTCCGACAACGATGCTGCTTCGCCCCCCTCAAGGGAAAATGCAGGACACATTGCCGCCAAAAGCCAAAGTAAGCAAATATCACCCACTGTCCTGGGTGAGGGTCAGCAAGGACCGTGTCCTCCTGCCTCCAGTTCCATCCGTGAGAAAGATTCCGACGCCGTTTCCAGTACAATAAGCCTGGGATCTGTTCCACAGGAGGGTCTGAGTCTTCCAGAGGCCATCTACATCTTAACACAGACGGGCGAGGACACCAGTGACGGTGGTAGCATCACAACCGAGCCAAGTTCTTCCACAGGCTGCATCGGAGTGTCCAAAGTCAGCAGTACGACAGAGGAGTCCACGTCGTGCAGCGCCTTCGGCGCCGACACACCAAAGCAAAGCTTCGGTCCTGGGAAGAGAGAGGAGAATAACTCGGAACCTTCCAGTTCTGTGCCATTACTCCACGATGAAGACTCTATGATGCGAACATTGAGCAATCTGAAAAGGATCCCTGACGCCATAAGCCCACTCAGGAGCCCAATACGATTCACCAAGAGGAGTCATCTCCATGGTCATGCCAAGCCAGGGCATGTCAAGAGCCTGGAAAAAGGTAAACTTAAACAAGATCTCCTCGATGCGATTCAGACGCACCAAATTTGGACTAAATCGGATCAAATGTTGGGAAGTTATGTGCGAAAAATAGAATTTTTTGTAAACAAGCTCCCCCTATTGAGTAAAATATGAACTATGAAAGTAAAACATCATGTATTCATGATAGATCTCCACAAGTTGATTCATATGCACCTAATGTGAACTGAACTGGTCCAACTGTTGAGAAATGATGACCCAAAAACGTCTGGAAATGAAGCTCCCAGTCGTGTCGGAAATATACAACTGACCTTTCCCAAAGTAAATCCAGTTCTTCCGCACATGAAGGTCTATGTGGGTATAGAATAAAAAATGATCCATGAAATCGCTTTGAGTAGATGCATTAACACGAAGGATCTGTGATGGACGCGGCGGTGATGAGGTCATGTTCAGCGTTAGCGCAGCATTATTCTTGGTACCAGCCCAAAGAGCCCGGCCTACATTAGTTACTACTGGCACATAATCAGTTCAGCCTCACAATGGTCAGAAACCACGCTGCATCTGCATTTTACAAGGACCAAGAATGTATTGGATATAAAAAGTATGATGATTTTAGGATGCTGCCTTAATTCCTTTAATAGGTTTATGTAAAACGGTTTTCTCTCTCCTCTGCAGATTTCACCACCACAACTTCTGACGCCAACTCAAAGAAGCTGGACGTAAACAAAGAAAACAAATATCCGGCAAACCATGACTCAGCAAACTCGGTGGACAATGTGTCCGAGCCGGCCTCAAGTCTCTCCGACACTGAACTGGAGGAAGGAGAAATTGTAAGTGAAAGCGAGGAGACGGCTTCAGGTTCTCCTCTTCCTGCAACCAAGAGGGCAAAGTTAGCACAGCCAGTCAAAAATAAACCAAGTCCGAAGACTTTGTTAAAGAGGATCTCCAAAGAAGTGTGCGTCGCATCAAAAGAAACGAATGAAACGGCTGGCGGGTCGACAACCAGCCCCAAGAGTCGCTTCAAAAGTGTTTGTCCTGCTGCCACCAAATCGTCTTTCTCCTCCATAGAGCAGGTGATGGAGACGTTCAGGTTGGTTCGCGCTGAGATTCGAAAAAAGTTCATGAAGCTTCATAAAACCTTTCCCAAGAAGAGCTTCTATGGCGTGATGGGTAACTTCCGGGAGTCTTTTTTAGAGTTTGTGGACCGAGCTCAGTTTGATCAGATATCCACGCAACAAGCCGATCTGAAATCTAAGCTGAAGAAACTTGTTGTGTCTGTGTTTGGCAAAGTATCGAATAACGGTATCGTGAAGCGCATCTTTGAACAGCAAGCTGTCGATCTTAAGCAAAAGCTGTGGGACTTTGTTGATGGCCAAGTTGAATTCCTGTTTAGGGAGATCTACACAACCCTTAAGAGCCTCCCTAAACCATCAAGAGGTCCTGCTGAGGACAAGAGTCCCAGGAGAAAAGAGCAAGTATCTAGACAGCCCCCTGCAAATAAACCACTATTTAAGCAAATTGAAGCACATTCACTTCCTGCCAAACCAAATCAGATCAGGTCTGGGTCGGTCCTGCCGTACAGAACAGGCCTGGGAAGCAGAGGCAAAGACATCAGAATCACACAAGTGGACAAAGACCAAACTGTCGACAAACGTCCAACAAATTGCCCAAACAAGCAGACCGTGGTCAGCCTCCTTCCTCCAAACAATATTCCTTCAACGCCACAGAAACATAGTAAACCGGCTCTGGTTGTCTCTCAGAATGGATCTGCACTCGACAAAACAGACTTTGAGCTGCTGACCGAGCAACAAACCTCTAGTCTAACATTTAACCTGGTGAGAGACACGCAGATGGGAGAAATCTTCAAGTGTCTCCTTCAGGGATCGGACTTATTAGAACCCAGCACCATCCCTGGAGAAAACACAGCTTGGTCCCTTGCCACACCAAAAAAGGAAGGAGAGAGATTCATCAGCATCACCACTCCAACTAAATTTGACTCTCCCTCCAAACTTATTGCCACATGGTCGAGTATTTCCCCTCGCAAGATGTCTTCTCCGCGATTCAAAGATCGGCTTCCCTTGAATCCAGCTTTATTTGATGAAAGTTGCTTGTTGGAACTTCCGACCGACAACAGAGTAACGCTGCAGTCGTATTCCGCCTCACAGAGGACGTACTCCATTCTAGCCGATGATCTGGCCGTCTCCCTCACCATCCCCTCACCTCTCAAGTCGGACAGCCATCTCAGCTTCCTTCAGCAAACTGGAGTTCGCATTGTGTCCACTCCAGACAGCGTCATCAGCGCTCACATAAGTGAGGACGCTTTGCTGGATGGGGAAGACGCCACAGAGCAGGACATCCACCTGGCCCTCGACACCGACATCTCCAGCTGTAACTCCAGCAGCTCCCTCTCCTCGGAGGTACTCGCCACGCCTTTTGTGTTCAAGCCTGACCTTCCCATGCAGGCGCTAGTGATGGAGAAGTCCAACGATCACTTCATCGTGAAGATTCGTCAGGCTGCCAGAAGTGCAGACAGCACCCTCGTCACGGACGGCAGCTTAGATGAAACTCTAAAGGAAGGAAACCAGCAAAATGGAGAAGACGGCGTGGAAACTCAAGACAGTCTCGTTTTATCTGATAAGTTTCAGGATGGTACTCTTTCAAATGATGCACCATCAATCAACAACCTTTCTATCGGTGCTGCCAGCTCCGGGGTCCATCAGGGCGCCACCAATCCAGAGATCCATGTCCCTGAAGATGAGAACTTAGCATTAACAACGATTCACCTCCATGAAGAAGATGACTCCAATCCACACATTACCTCTGAGGATTCACCCAGAGTCCTCAGAGGGGGCTCCGAGTGTCAGAACCTGTCCTATCACAGGAACCTGTCAGAACCTGTAAAAGATCTACCAGAGGGAACTTTGACAGAAACATGTATGCACAACAGTGAACAAAGTTCGGATCAATTCTTAGAGCAGTTCAACCCGGTAACAATCAGAGAAAGTTCTGCAGTTTCTGCTCCTGAGAGAAGAGACAAACGCCACAGAGAAGAAGTCACAACGGTTCAGCAAAGTCCCTCAGGAGCCTGTTTCCCTGAGTCTGGTAGTCCACCTCACTCCGCTGAAGGCTCCGGAAAAGCTGGAAGGAACCAAAAGGAGGAGTCACATGTTGGACCTGAGGGGCTTGAGACTGAAGAGTCAGATTCAGAGAGACGTTTCAACCGTGACAAGGACAAATGCTGCACGCCAGAGAAAAACCAAAGGCATCTTCAAAAAAGTGGTAAAAGGAAAAAGCACCAAGAGAAATCGAAAGCTAAGCGTTCCAGAAGGAAGGAGGAGGAGAGCTCAGAAGAAATAGTGTACAGCTGCAAGGGCAGCGATGGCGACTCCAGGTTGTCCCCAGCCTCTGCGTCCAACCAGAGCCTCCATGCCAAGAATGTCGTCAAGAAGAAGGGCGAGGTGGTGATGTCCTGGACCAGGTCAGTAGTTTCTTCTGTGTTATATCTTATGGGCCAGACCAAACAAGCTAACTGTGACTTTGTGTTGGATGTGAGCGTCACTTTCTGACTAAAACTAGAATAAAGAGCATTGCAGCAATCCAGAGGTAATCTAGAAAAAACCTGTGAATAATACTTTCAATGTCAACCTGAGATGAAGAAGACTCAATCTTGAGGTTGTCCTTCGCTGAAGGCAGCAGTGTTGAACAACTTTGGTCAATTGGTTTCCAAAATATTTGAAATTAAAGTTCAGCCAGATTACGGGCAGAGAACTTTAGGTGTGACGCTCAGTCCCACAGATCTTCACTGAACACCGGGGACATCAAAGCCAGAGGCAATCAACAAGAATTTCCCATGTTTCCTCATCGTTTCTGCAGAGATGAAGATCGAGCTATTCTCATCGAGCTGAAGACTAAAGGTGCTTCGCGTGAGACCTTCTCGGCTTTGTCAGAGAAACTTGATCGGCCATCAGCACAGGTGAGTTTTTTTTCTCATTCTTATTGCCGTAGTTGTGCGACTGTTGGTGGTTGATGATCCTCCGATCCAGTACGGGTTCCTGTAAAGAGCAGGATCAGAACCAGGACCATCCTCACGGCGAGGACACTAGAGTTCACGTATTTAGTGATGGGACAGAAGTTCTGTTTGTACAAGTGTAATGAACTTTGGTTGTTTGTCCTCAGATCGCTCAAAGATTTTACCAACTCATGAAGCTTTTCAAGAAGATGGACCCCTGATGGTTCTGGCTGGGAGCTTCTGAAGTTCTGGTATCAGAACATGTCCACATGCTGCGGCTCGGTGCTGGTTTTTAAGCGGCCTGTCATGTGACACTGAACATCAAAATGTGACCTCCGCGGAGTCACGACTGGGCCGGTGGGTCCCATCCATAAACCCACATCCAGAACTCTGCATGGAGATCATGAGCAGTTTTAGCCCAACTGTGTTTTAGCCCAGCTCATGTCCAGGAAGGCGTCTCACCTGTGCCTGTTGAAAAAGAATACAAAGTGTTAAAAGTGAGACGTCACTGACGTCACAGCGACTCCAACGACGGAACTGACAATGTTTTTGTTTTTCATGCACTTTTAGTTTTTTAAGCTTCCAAACTGAGTCACTTCCTGCTGTTGGACATCTTCTGATGTCTCCAGCTGCCAGAAACATACAACTTAGTCCTCAGTGCAGCGTCTAGGCACACTTTCCTCAGCAAGCACAAAACTCTATCTCAACAGAACATTTGTTCTTTTTCTCCGAGAAGGGAACTGCCTTCAGACCGTCCTGAAACTACAGGAGGCTCCAGCGGTGGGACCGGCGGGTCGGACCCTTTTACTCTAGTTTTTCTTCCATTTGGGATCCTGTTTTAATTGTGTTGATACATGAAGGTTGTTGAAATGTTTGATTCACGGGTCTGACAGAAATGAGACCTTCAAACCGTGGGCCGTCACGGCGTTTTGTTTGACTCACATGGGTCCGTATGAACGGCGTGGACTGAACCGCTGTGAATATTGGACTCCATTCTTGACTGCAATTAAAGTTTTATTTATTTATGCCGCCGTCTGTTGTGTTATACTTTAAAACAATGAATAAAAAACAAAGAAAAATAAATGTGCCAGTTGAAACTACACTGTAAAAAAAAAAAACAGCAGCTGCCAGAATTTTACCGTAAAATAATATGCTGACCATGTTCAAAACAAAAGCATCTTCTTTGCGCTCTTTCCCCTTTTGGGATCGTCTTGTCCCACATATCAGGTTTTTACATCGGATCCCCTACCTGACACAACCCCCCCATTCATCCGGGCCTGGGACCGGCACTAGAAGGGGTCGGGTAGGCTAGTAGCACCAAGGACCTCGCCTTAGGGTCCACACTGGATTTCTGCCACGCCCCATTATTGACTGGGATTCAAACCCCTGACAGGACCACAGTCAGTGGATGAACCCGCTGACCTGTCCATCTGTGACCACCTACAAGTTCAAGGTCGAAGTTAAAGAAGAGTTTTAAATACGTCGTTTTATGCACCTCGTCAATGTTCTGGTGTGTTTTTTACAGTGTAGCGTCAGGTGACTTGTGAGGTAGCAGCACATACTTTACCAGCATGACACAGATGTCCATGAAGTGGGCCACAGCTTATGGAAACGGTGCCTAAGGGTTCTGTTTGTGTTTCAGCAGCAGACCAAACATTGACATCAGGAGGAGGAAAAGCAAAGATCAGCTGCAAAAACGCTTTTCAAACGTCGCTGCAACTAAACGCCTCAAATATTCTTTTCTGGTACGTCCTTAAGAAAAATGAATTAAATCAATGACTTACAACAAAGTTTACAAAAATACTGTTTAGTCAATAAAAACAAGTGCCTCAAGTCAGTACTTAAGTACAGTACTGCAGTAAAAGTACTTAGTTACTATGCACCATAGGAGTATTCGATGATGAGGATGTTGGCAGATGAAGTTTGATCCACGGTTTACCGTCCAGTCCTTCCTGAAGGTGCTGGACACAGTAGAGGTCAGATCTTTATACAGACTAGGAAACCCGGTTCTTATGGACCGGCCGGTTCTGGACACGAGGACACAGTCCTGCTGGAACCTAAAGAGAACAAACATGCTGGATATGGGTCACAGTTTCAGACCAGCTGTTGGGATTCACCAGCAAAAAAGTTGAACACAGTGTTCGTGGTCCAGTATTGACGTCTGGGTCGGTGCTATTTCCAGCGGAGTGTCCTGTTAAAAGTGGTACCGCCCGCGGGGCATTATAGGGTCCAAGCGCTGGATCAATGGCTTCACACTGAAGTCCTACTTTTTGCAGCAGTGAAATATTGTCAGCGACACGGCGCACTGGGGTCTCCACTCTCTTCAACGGGACCACAGACGAGACCCGGTGTCTCCACAGAAGAACCGGCTCTGGAGACAAGGATCCTAGGAAACATGTGAGTAGCAGGTTCCTCTTCTTCATCAGAAGAAAACCCAGAGGAGGTCCTCGTGTGTCTTTGTTCTTCGCCAGATGATGATAATGTGACAGAAAATGGGGGATTGGAACTTGTTAGGGAGTATTTTAGAAGAGGTCCACATCCATTCCACCATAGTGGGGAAGATCTGGCTCACCATCCTCTTCATCTTCCGGATGCTTGTGCTCGGCGTGGCGGCGGAGGACGTCTGGGACGATGAGCAGACTGAGTTTGTTTGCAACACAGAACAACCCGGCTGCAAGAACGTCTGCTATGACCAGGCCTTCCCCATCTCCCTGATCCGCTACTGGGTCCTGCAGATCATCTTCGTGTCCTCTCCGTCTCTGGTCTACATGGGACACGCCTTGTACCACCTGAGGACCCTCGATAAGGAGCGGCACAGGAAGAAGGCCTATCTGAAAGCGGAGCTGGAGGGGACGGACCCGGTCCAGGAGGACCACAAGAGAATCGAGCGAGAGCTCAGGAAACTAGATGAACAGAAGAAAGTGAGAAAAGCTCCTCTCAGAGGCTCCTTGCTGCGCACCTACGTTTTCCATATCCTGACCCGATCCGTGGTGGAGGTGGGCTTCATCATAGGGCAGTGTGCTCTGTACGGCATCGGACTCGCTCCCCTCTACAAGTGCCAGCGGCCGCCTTGTCCCAACAGCGTCGACTGTTTCGTGTCCCGGCCGACGGAGAAGAACATTTTCATGGTTTTCATGCTGGTCATTGCCGGAGTCTCGTTATTCCTCAACCTCCTGGAGATTTTCCACCTGGGGGTGAAGAAGATCAAGCAAAGCTTGTACGGATACAAATATGGAGATGATGAGAGCGTGTACCGGTCGAAGAAGAACTCCATGGTGCAGCAGGCCTGTGCGCTCACAAACTCCTCGCCACAGAGGCTGATGCAGTTCACGCATATGACCCGCTCCGCCGGGTCCGACGCCCACGCGGAGGCTTTGAACGCGGCTCCACAGAATCACGAGGGGTCCAACAGCACCAACCAGCAGCCCGCCCACACGTACCTGCCGGCCCACGTCGACATCCTGCAGAAGCTGGGCGCTGGGGAGCGACGCTACACTCTGGACAACAGGAAGCCCTCGTGCAGCAGTGATGATTCTCACGGACCTCACGGCTCGGCCCGACCGCACTACGCAGGACCTCGACCCACTCTGATGGCCAGCCACATGGAGATCCCGGCAGCCCTGAGGAACCCACAGAGGAAGCAGAGCAAAGTTAGCGTTTGCAAGGAGCTGAGCGACTTGAGTGATTCTCCGGAGAGCGACCACTACCCCTCCGCCAGGAAGTGCAGCTTCATGTCTCGAGGATTGTCGGAGGGGAAGCTGGCCGCGCTGTCAGACAGCATGGGATCGCAGAGCGGAACCGACATGGAAGCCCAGAACCACAACCAGGGAGAGAGTCCAGCGATGACTCCGCCGCCTCCAGCCAGTGGGAGGAGGATGTCCATGGTGAGTCCAGGAGGTGATCAACCAGACGCCTTTTAGAAACACGTCAGCGATTATATCTTTCTATCTATATCTGTATCTATTTATGCTGATGACACTGTGTTTTATTAAAGTCTGAGTAGGAGGGTGCAACCTCCAACAACCTCCAACAACTTTAGCGTTTAGTCACAAAAAAACGTTCAATTTAGGCCATGTCAGAATCATTTTTTAAAATACTGAAAAAAGTACTTTTTAAAAAAAAAAAAATCAATTTTACTAAAACAGGATTATTATTATTTTATATTAGGCAAAAAGTAGTGAATCAAGTTTTATCCTTGTTTTTGATACTGAATGTCATGTTTGACATTAAACCAATCCTGAGAAGATATTTTGAACCGTGTGATGAAGGAAAACAACAACAACCATCTTTTCATTTTGGTTGTAAAACCTGATCAGCAGAATTTAAACATCTGTATTCCTATAAAGAAAAAAATGAGTAATTATGAAGCCGATTAACTTTCAAAGGGGAAATTAGATTTAGAGGAAAAGCCTGATTTAACGGCCTCTTGTTAGATCTCCCGCCCAATCTTAAAAATCATTTTACAAACCTTCTCTGTGGTCATTTTAGTGTCTGTTTAAAGTCCATATTTATCTATTCAGGGGGAATGGGTTTAATTTATGGGTTTTAAATGATCCCAACCTTTTTGTGAAGAAACAATGTGTTTAATATTTATTACTGTTAAGCAAAATAAAACAATAGAAGGACAACCGAAAAAAACACATCCGGTTGAGAAAATAAAAGCATAGTAATAGTGACGTATATCAAAATAAAAGCACGAAGCAGTTTTCTGTACAAGAAAATATAGATTTATAGTGGATATGTAAACTGGCAGAAGTTTCCCATCTGGGGTCCAGTGACAACATATTAAAGTGGAAGAACATCCGAACAGGTACCGAGATCTTCTCAAACACTTCTTCATCATCATCTCCATCGTTCCATCTCATTTTCTCCGGATGTGCATTTTTTTTTTTGAGCGATCACCTTTACAAACAAAAAGGTTTTTTAAAAAAACAAAACGTTTGCATGAAATAGAAGGGAAGTCAGTCTGAGAATTATTAATAATAAATAATATCGGTTTCCCATAATCCTTAGAGAAAACAGAAAAAACGTTCTTTTATCACACGAGCAGAAAGAAGGTCTTTAATTACACAAACAGGGTTGTAGGAAGGAAGTAGGGATATCTAAATCCTCTGTTAGATCTGGGTGTTTAGCAGCCTTTATATAGAAATAGGTTTCTCTTTGGTGAAACTTTTCTGACACCTGTCATCAGTGGCGTCGAACACAGAGTGGCGCCCCCTGCTGGATGATTATGTGTCTGCTCTTTCTCTCAGACATGTTTACTTCAAAATGTAGGACCAAATAAAAAAACGTTCAATGAAGAAAGATGATCTACAGAAAAGTCAAACTATATATTTAAATTAGACAACAATAATTAAACAATTATTGAATAATTAGGTAGAAAATAATATCACTCCAAAAAATAAGGCAAACAGATGAAAATAACAAAACATCACAGCGATACCAAAGAATAATCCAAGAGGGAAACAAGAAATTACAAGACAGGAAACAGGAAGCAGAAGGAAGCAGGACGGAGACCGAGGGAGGACACAGGAGGTCAGAGTGGGAGGTGGGAGGTGGTGGGCTGGGGGGCGGGGTTAAACATGGGGACAGGTGACAGCATTCAACATCAGGCAGGACACACTGGAAACAGGATTCACACACAGACACAGCAGAGGAGGAAGAAGAAACCGAAAGGAGGAAGTCAGGAGGAAAACTCTGAGTCACAAAGGAAAGTAAAAGGAAATGAACACAGAACAAACCTTCAAAATAAAAGAGGAAACACAACCATAAAGTAAGAAGAACCAAAATAGAAAATAAAACCGATCAGCAGAAGCATATTAAAGAAACACCATAGAAGGTCCCACCGAGTCCCTGATGACGGTTTGACGCCATCAGAGTTTGTTTAGACTTTAGAGACATTTGGGAGAAAATTGAGAGATTCTGTTTTGTGTCTTAAATGATATCCCTGAACATTCGCTGACATCACGGAATCATCATCGCCGAAGATCCTTCGTGTTAGCAGGATAAGTGAAAAATCGCTTTCAAATTTTAAACCACATAGACCTTAGTGTGAGGAAGAACTGGATATATTTTGGGAAAGGTCAGTTACATATTTTCACCACTAGGTGGAGATTTCTCTCCTAAAGTTCACGGGCTATCATTTCTCAACCGTTGGTCTGATTTAGTCCAAATTTGGTGCAGATGAATCGACTTGAGGAGATCGGTCTGGTTTTATTCCTGAACTCAGAAGAACTAGTTAACTGTATTCATCTTCATCATTGAGTCACTGTGGGATCTGATCCTAGAACAGACTGATGACATCATCCGCTGGGAATAGTTTGTATAATAACCACATGTTTTTCTCATTTCTGTGTTTTTTTTTCAGAGCATGATTCTGGAGCTCTCTTCAATCATGAAGAAGTAAACGGGACGTTTCAGAACTGGACTGGAGACACCAGGAGTTCTGATGAACTTGAACTCTTTGATTGACAGTATGTTTGAAGGGGCGTTACAGTGAGATACGGTCACACGACCTTCCACAGATGTGTGAAGGTCTCCAGCGTCAGCGGCCCGTTTTCACCGGACACGAATGAAAATCTAATGATATTTGACCCAAAATGAGACGAACAGAGACGAAGAAGCTTCTTCTTCACATTTGACCAAAGATGGAGATTGTTAGAAAGCAGCAGGAAAGACCGGAGAAGCTCTGAAGCGGAGCTGAGAGTTTTGTCAGAGGTTCCTGTTGATGAATATGTCTGAGGGTTTTATTAAAAGACTTTCTGACGCCTCGTTGCTTTTTTCTGTTGAAGGTTTCCTCTCCAGCGGGTTTCTGCTCTCATGTTTCACGTAGGATGATTTTGAGAAAGTGGAGCTTTTCAATCCAAGAACTAGACAGAACCCTGAGAGCCCAGAGTTCCAGCAAAGCTTCTGTTGTGGAACCTCTGAAACGATAGTCAGAATCTTTAACCTCAAGGTTTCCCAGCATGAAACTGTCTCACTCGGCTTGTCTTTCTCCCATAATGCATCCTGGTGCCACCTCTTCCTCAGGAAAGCATTTTCAGCAGTTTGTTTTACAGAAGCTCTTCTGCGGGATCCGACAACATCATCAAGGAGACTTGGGAACCCATGACCCGTCTCCAGTTGTCCTTCCTTAGACGACTTTGGACAGTTCCAACCACTACAGACCAGGAACTTCCAGCAAGACCTGCAGTTCTGGAGATGTTCTGACCCAGTTGTCCGAAACATCCTAATGTGGTTCTTGTCTTTGTCGCTCTGATGCTCACGCTTGTATATTTTTCCTGTCCCCGACATCAACTTTAGGACAAAATGTTCACCTGATGCCTGATATATCCCCCCCACCCACTCGTAACCATGGTAACCAGGTCATCAGTGACATTCAAAGTCTGTCGGTGGTCATAATGTTGTGGCTGATCAGTATAAATCCACTAGGTGGAGATCTTATATCTTATACCAGGCTCTGCTGCCCCCCACAGACAGAAACGGTACTGCACTAAGAAACGGGGCAACATTTTGTGTCAGAACAAAAAGACCCACAAACACCAGAACTTCATATGCACGTTTCTTTATTTCATAAAGAGAAATGGTGTCTAGACAAAAAAGTAACTTATTAGCAATTGAAATGAATGAAAATGGGTTTTTTGCACAATACCATATTTACAATGGTTATTAAATCATTTTAATTCATTAGGGTCATGTAGCATTTAAAAATTATAAAGGTAAGAACTCTTAGTAGAGAATAAGCAAATAACAGCTATTTCAAATTGACAATATTAACACAAAACAATCATCTAGAAAAAAACGAAAGAAAAACAAACAACTTGAACTACGAGCTTAAGAACTATTACATTAAAAATGATGCACCAAAAACTCTACTAATACAATAATCCATAGAATCTGTGTAAAAAGCATGTAGAAAAAACACCTGATGCAGTTTGCTGATACAGTCATTGACCAGTTATGAGAGGTATGAAGGATTTCACAGGTAGATAAGTGTGAGAAAGTCGGCTCCGGCGACTCGGGGGATGGGGCCCAGGCCCCTGCATACACTCACTTCACCTGGAGGTGAACGATGGCCTCTGCAAGTTCTAAGGCAAATATCGGAGGTGCACTCGTATCCAAGTGATGCTGACCCATCCCAAAAACTGGATTCAAGAAAACAGATGAGGAAACTCTTCTGATTCTCTACACCACGCCGAGGAACAGTCTAATGGAAGCGAGCATCAACTTTACTAAAAAAGAAAGGGTTCAGCGTGACGTGACGTGACGGCCATCTGTAAACATGTCGGACTTTTTGACGCCGTGATCTCAGCGTTCAACCAGGAGGTTCTGTTTTCCATAAAGCTGAGGAAAGGTGGGTTTTGTTCAAGCCAGTGTTTGTTTCAGAGAAGCAGCACCAAAAGAGAAAAACAAGAAGAAACAACTGAAGGTTTGAGCGTTAAAGACCAGAAAAGAGACTTTGGGCCTGTAGAAGTGAAACAAAGAAGGATTTCTCTGATCTCAATTTAAGGTTAAAGGTCATCTTTAAGAGGATTTTATTCTCCTGACCCCGTCTGAGCCAAAACTGACGAGTGCAGCTTCAAAAACAATCACTTTTAGAAAGGTTTTTATTTTGGGACCTAAGACACGGAAATGTCTCGACACCCAAATTATAAACGTGTTTATTTCAAATGTTTTGAATCTTAATTCATTTTTATGTAGTTTTACTTTGTCTGAGACAGTAAACATTTTGATCCAATGAAACTGATGCACGGACACGTAGGACATGTAAGACACGTGGGACATGTAAGACACGTGGGACATGTAAGACACGTGGGACATGTAAGACATGTGGGACATGTAAGACATGTAGGACATGTGGGACATGTAAGACACGTGGGACATGTAAGACATGTGGGACATGTTAGACATGTAGGACATCTAAGACATGTAAGACATGTGGGACATGTAAGACACGTGGGACATGTACGACATGTGGGACATTTAGGACATGTAGCTTTAGCTAATTTGCAGTCCTTGTCCCTGGTTTGGCCGTAAAAGACTGGCTGCCATGAAAGACAACTCCATGAAAAGTTGATCAACCATCTCTAATCTAAAATCAAGACCGGGCTGAGACCGCGAGAAGCTTCTGGAGGACCGGCCCAAAAACAGCCTCAGTGACCTTCAGTCAAAAATATCATCCAGTTCTAGAAAATACTGGGATGCTATTTTTTACAGAATTAAAACAGACCATAATATCCAGACATTGTGATTCGGTTGTTTTAAATCTGCTGTGTAAAAAGTTTAATCAGAATGACTGAAGGAAAAAGTGTTTATAACACCGTTATTACAAGACCCACCTCAATAATGTGTCAATAGTTTAAAACCAAAACAAACCTTTAGGACCAGAATTTTATTCTTCTCATTATTTGATGTTTCTGATCTGTAGTTTGAGTGAACTGTGACTTTAATCCACACTTTTAGATTCAGAGAGTTTGAGCACAGAGTCAGACTCAAAGATCTCTGAGTATTTTCTTCATTCATGTTCAGGGGCCTCTGCTCATAATCACCTCTTTGTCTCACCTCTACAGGAGTCTGGGTTCTACCGGTGGCAGAAGTTCTGACGCACAAAAGAAATGGACATCTGAAAAGGTTCCCATGGATCCTAGTTCAAATAAAAAGAATAAAAAAAGGCTGATTTAGCTACAAAGACAGACTTCATTCGTTCATTTTCTCCAAACAGAGGATTTGGTGCTCTCTAAAACAAAACCAGCTTCCCTCCAGTCAAAGGAGAAAAGATGGACAGAAACGGTCGTCTGGATAAAGTCGGCAGAAACAAACGTGGGTCATGTTTTTAAAAAAAACGGTTCTGCTTCAGTAAAAACGCTGACAAAAAAACAACAAAAAAACACAAACAGGAAAAGGGTTAAACCGTCACGGCGTCACACACAGGCTGAGCCAAAAACCAATGTGTGTGCGTGTGTTTGTGAGTGTGTGTGTGTGTGTGAGTGTGTGTGGGTGTATTCTACAAAGTGGGGGTCAATCTTTAAAGATAATTTAAGGACAAAGTTATAAAAACAGCTACTCTGTCGCGCTGTAATCAGAACCAGTGTCACATGTCATAGATTAAAACTACACCTAAAAACCGATCATCTGGACCAGATTCCATCCATCTGGTTTTATCTCCGCCTAAAAAATACTCACCTCCAGTTTGAGGAAGGAACGTTTGTTTTAGCTTCATAAAAGTCCTTTTAAATAACGAGACTCTGTCTCAGAGGAGCGATCGTAAACGCCAATCGTTTGTTTCTTCTTTTCAAAAAGAACGTGGGAGAAATGCTTCATGAGAGTCAAACCCAGGTGACGTTAGCATCGGTAGCATTTTGAGCTAAAAGGTTACCAAAAAAAAAAATCATCGTAGCTTATTGGTTAGCTTGAATCAAATCACAGAGGATTTACATCTTTAACAGGAAGGACTCGCGCCGACACCATCATGTGGACGAGGCAGCGGCGAGCTAATAGCGTAGCAAAATCATTAGGGCTGAATTTTTAGCTTTTATAAAATCACAAGGTGTGAATCTTTAAGAGCGTGTCGGAACTCACTTTTCTCAGAGTGAGGATTTAAAAACATTTCAGGAAAACTTTATTTTCAGAAAGTCGTGAAGTAGGCGAAGTTCGCGCTAACTAGCAATTTAGCCGAATCTTCGGGACCTTCTGAGGGCCCAAAATTAAGATTCGTATTCCAAATGAGTTCAACCTCTGTAGATAAATCCAGCTTTCAGCCAGGGCGGAGACATTTAAGCGTGTTTTACGTAGAAATAAAACAAATAGAGTAAAAGCGGACCGGGTCAGAGATAAAAGTACGGGCCTAACTTACGAGGTTCACAGCTACAGGCAAGCATGCACATCACAACGCAGGAGGTCCAAACCGACGCACCAACAGGCCACCTTCTCACTACCTTATACGACTGTTCATCATTTGGACCGACGCCGACACGGAAACAAACTCTGGATTAGCTTATTTTTCATTCCCAAACAAACACAAACATAAGTCGCGAACAATCTTGGACCGATAGCTTCCTTTTGTGTTGGAGACATGGTGTCTTCCTGGAGACACGGCGTCTTCCTGGAGACACGGCGTCTTCCTGGAGACACGGCGTCTTCCTGGAGACACGGCGTCTTCCTGGAGACACGTTAGATCTTCTTTAGTTTCTCTCTATATATTCAAAAAGTCTTCTGAAGAGGCGGTGACCTCTTTAAGTGCCGGTGTCAGACTTTAAAGGGTTCTGAAACAAAGACAAAGACCCTTGAAGTGCTAAAAGGCTGGGAGCTCCGGGGGCCGGAAACAAAAGTGCCTGAATTAAGGGTCCGTTTCCATGACAACAGTTTGGCATCAAACTTTCACCTTCTGTTTCAGTCTGGTGTTTTGGGGGCAGGAAAAGTCTGGATTGTAATTTTTGAACCTTGACCTCTACTGTCAGTGAGGAGACCCTACTCCCTCTCCCTCTCTCCCTCGCCCTCTCTCCATCCATCCATCCATCACTCCATCCATCTTCTTCAGGCTCTGGTACCAGCTGCAGTGGACTAAGAAGGGTATTCAGGATGTCCCTCTCCCCAGCAAATCCCCCCAGCTCATCCAGGGCGGTCCCAAGCCAGATGGGATTCTCTGTCCCTCCAGCGAGTTCTGGGTCTACCTCCCAGTTGGATGTTGGCTGGAAAACCTCAAAGGGGAGGAGTCCTGGAAACGTCCTGAGGCTTCGTGGTCGTGTGGAAAGAAAGATGTCCGCCATCGTCTGGCTGCTGTACACAGGTGCTGGTTTTGAAAAGCTATACCGCCATCTACAGGCCTGACGTGCTTACTACAGGATTGTTGTTGTAGAACAGGAAACTATTTTTAGCAAACCTGTTGTCATGTAAACGAACCGAAGTCGATTTCTTTTATTTTGCTCAATTTGTTTTTGTTCCATTCAGGATCATTTTGACAAAAATGAACGTTCGGCTAACATGGCTGCGTTTTTTTTCTTTTTTTTGTTCTCGTTCCGAACATTTAAACTGCAGGAACCCAAAACGTGTCAGCGAGAGTTTACACAAATATTCAACTTTAAATACTGATAAGAAGTAAGAGATCCTCTAGAAACAGGAGGAGGAGCTCCTTCACATTTAAAGAGGAGCTTTAAAAAACACCGTTTCAACTTTTATACATGCATGGGGCTCAAGGTTCTCCTCTGGTGTGTCGATGCATGTGTGTGTGTGTGTGTGTGTGTGGAGCTGATTCCTGAGTTTAAGAACCCCCGCTGGGATCAGGGGTCTCCGTTAGGCAGGACAGGAAACAGCAAAGCAAAGATCTTTTCTTTTCCCTTGGTTAAAAGGTGCGTGACCCCGGTGAAGAACAAACATCTAAGCTTCTACCTGTACAAACCACTGTTACAGTCGTCATGCTCCGATCTATGTACACTTCTGCCAAACAAGCACTTAAAGTCACCGTTACAACAACATACAATGGTATTGCTGATGAGTGGGAAATAAAAAATAAAATCGCCATTAAACCGCCTGCAAAGACTTTTTCCTTTCGATTCAGTGCTGAGGAAGGCAGAGGAGGAATGTTTTCGGTTACGGCCCGTACAAAGTTCTCCTGTACAGAAAAATACAAACGCCAAGACATTTTTTTGCATATGAACATTTTACAGTCTAACTGCATCGTGACTTCCTGGTGTACAGAAGCCGTGTTCTGGTTCTTCATGAATGAGGCTGAACATTCAGAGGAGCTTTTCTTTCCTGAGTTGGAGTCGGTGTGACGTAAAGGGCCACTGAGAGACGAGGAAGAGGAGCGGAGAGGATGGAGGAGAGGGACAGAGAGAGGTAGAGAAGACCGGTGGAGAGAGAGTGGGAAAGGAGAGGAAGAGCGGAGGGCGGGCGTGACGGAGGCGGGCGTGACGGAGGCGACGCCGCGGGACGCAGAGAGCTGCTGTTTAGGTCCGATGAGGTTTGTGACGTGTGACTGGTGGAGAACCGGGTCTGTGCGGCGGAGGCTGCTGCCGGGCCGAGAATAGCACCGTGGTACGGGTTTGGTGGGACGCTCCCACTCTGTCGCGGCGAGAGAGGATACCTGGAGAACAGTATTGCTGCTGTTAAGACAACTTTAGTGTCAACAGTTAAAAAAAACAGCACAAAAAGACATAAATACAAAGATATTTTTCAGTGAACACTGGCGACGGCCGACCAACTCAACAAACCCAGAGAGGGTCTGTCAGAAGAGGAGAATTAAATAATACAAAAGAGGAGCGAACGCAGACTACTTGGTACAGTCCCTCCTCGGCTGTTCGTCAGTCGTACATTTCTCAGTCATTTCCTGGCAGAAGTCCACCGTCACCGTCTGGTTGGACTTTTGCACAGACTTCGTGAACAAGCCGGCGTCCCGGCCGTCCAAATCTCTGTCCGACCCGTTCCTCACCGCCGAGTCGGGCTCGCTCTCCGGGGGCCCGTGCGACCCGTGGAAACCGGGCTCCGGCGTGGCCGAGCCGGAGTTGACGGTGAGGTCGATGCTGGCGGCGGTGCCGGAGGCGTGGCCAGGGGCGGGCTTGGGCTGGTGGGCCGCGTTGTTGCTGGCGGTGGAGTTGGCGGGCCGCAGGACCGGGCAGTAGTGATGCAGAGACTGGACCTGCTCGGGGCTCAGCTGGACGTCCCGACACACTTCCTGTGACAGACAGGAGAAGTTCTCCCAGAGCTCGCCCATACACGCCTTCAGCTGGTTCCTCTCCGTCAGCAACTTCTCCTTCTCACACACCTGCAGACACACACACACACACACAGATACACAGACACACACACACACACACAGATACACACACACACAGATACACACACAGATACACACATATACACACAGATACACACATATACACACAGATACACACAGATACACACAGATACACACATATACACACAGATACACACAGATACAGATACACACACACACACAGAGACACACACAGATACACAGACACACACACACACACAGAAACACACACACACACACAGATACACAAACACACAGATACACACACACACACACAGATACACACAGATACACACAGATACACACACACACACACAGATACACACAGATACACACAGATACAGATACACACAGATACAGATACACACAGATACACAAAGAGACACACAGATACACAGACACACAGATACACACAGATACACACAGATACACAGACACACAGATACACACAGATACACACATATACACACAGATACACACAGAGACACACACAGATACACACACACAGATACACACACACACACACAGATACAGATAAATTAACATATTTATGATGTTTGTGTTCATTAAATGACGAACCCATTAATGTTTATCCAAGGAGAATGAGGATAATCCAAACCAACGACCCGGATACAGGAAGTTATCGCTCATGGTCTTGGCTTCCTGTCCAGTGGGTGGAGCTAATGTGTGACGATCACTTCCTGTGTGTTTTATTTGGTTTGAACTGGAATAATTCAGTGTTTGATTCCATTTTCTACAACAACCTGTTTGATTGACATTCTCAGAGTGTTTGATTGACATTCTCAGAGTGTTTGATTGACATTCTCAGAGGGGGGCAGTGATGGCGGACGCTCACCAGCTTTCTGATCTCACACTCCAGGTTGAGGATGCAGTCCAGCTTCCTCTTGCGGCAGCGCTGCGCCGCGATGCGGTTCTTGCTCCTGCGCCTCACGTCGTGGATGAACTCCAGCTGTTCCGTGGTCAGTTTGTGCATCTTCACCAACATCTGGAAGTCGTTCCGCGGAAGATTTGTGATCTGGTCTACGGGGAACGGCAGCTTCACCTGGAAGAGGAAGAGAAGCAGCGGACGGATGAAGCATGTCCCGTCAAAAGAACCTTCCATCAAACAGAACCAAAGGTTTCAGATCCATCTTTCAGGAACATCAGCCGTCGCGGGCCGTAAACATATTTATACATTTAAAAGAAAGAATTGTGAAAAAAATGAAAAGAGAGATTAAGTGTCACAGGTATGTCAGCGGTTCTGTCAGCGGTTCTGGATGAGACAGCAGGAGGCGTGACTCTTCAGAACCGAGGTGAGATAAACTCAGACTGAGATGAACCCATTTGTGCCTGAATTTAACGATTTAATCACTTCGACTGGAATAAAACCATCATATCTGCGTTTGTGTTACATTCCTATAGTAGAAGCAGGTCCTTCAGGAGCCTCCATGGACCAGACCTCTTAGTCCAGAGCAGAAGGTCCTACAGATGCTGGACTGGACTGAGATCTGTAGAATCTGGAGGTCCAGTCAGCGTCTTGAACTGGTTGTTTGTGTTCCTCAAACATTCCTGCAGTGAGTCGGGATGATGATCCCGACTCACTGCAGGAATGTTTCAGGAACACAACGACCGGTTTGAGGTTTGGACTTCAATCCAGCATCTAAACGGATGTGCTGGACAAAGAAGTCCGATCCATGGAGGCCCCGTCTCACAACTTCCGGCTCTGTCAGCCAACATCCTGATCAACATCCAGACCTTCAGAGGTCTGATGGATTCCGAGCCTCCGTGGGCCAGAACTCTTCTGGCAGCAAGAAGGGAACCTAGTCAATATGAAGGAGGTGGTTATAATGTTCTGTGTCATTAGTGTTCCTCTACTGTGTCCCATCAGGTCCAAAGAGGAGGATTTACCGCCGAGGAGCAGCTACTGCATCCGACCACTAGATGGCAGAAGAGCACTTCTCCTCGGGCCTCCAGATCTTCCTGTCTCACATGTAACCTTCTCCAGCAGAGGGGAAAGGATGCGGGGAGAAGTCGTCCTCCTTCTGTCCGTCAGCATCTGGAGAGGTGCCAGTATGACAGATTGAGGGGGCGGAGACTTGTCAACCTGATCCAAATGACTGTCAGGTGATTTCTGGGGGCTTAGACACCAGCAGGAGTCCTGGTGGGCCCGGAACAAAAGAAGTGGTGGAATAAATGCAGCAGTGATTTGGCAGTGGAAACCAGAATGAGAAGAGCTGTGAGGTTTCTCTTCATGATGTGTCTCTGCTCCTCTTCTGAGCGTGGGGAGCAACAATAAGTCCTCCTCCCTCCCTCAGGTGATGGCAGACCTTATGATAAACACATCACAGGCGGCTCCAGCGCCGCCGTATCTGCTGCACCGGGGAGCTGAGGCTCCAGGCGGCGAGGAGCTGCTGAGGCAAAACAAAGAGCCAGAGGAAGACGAAGGATGAGAAGAGCTCAGGCTCTCCTTCTCCTCCGCGCTTTCCTCCTTTTGGCTGCCTCTGCGGATCATGGAGGAACAAAGTCAAACAAAGGAGGAAGAGGAGCAAGTGATGCCACTCCACATCTCCAGAGTACCTGGCAGCCTGAGCAGGACCAGATGCTCCACATCTCCTGGTGTGAGCTCCTCACTGCAGGAGATGAAGCGAGGGGAGATGCTCCTCAGTGAGGAGCCAATCTAGACGTCAACCCGTCTTTGAGGGGAGTAGAGTGCCCTCATTAGAGGAGCCCCACTCCTCCTCTCTCCTCCACATCTGAATGCAGACGCATGAATTAATAATGGGCCCATCTTTCAAGGCCACACGAGGTTCTGGCTGCGTTACCGGGGCGTGACGACCCCGGCCTCAAAGAGCGGCGCGGGGAAAGTGATCAAACATCAATAGGAGCCGATGGACGCGCGAGGGAAGGAGACGCCGCGACCTTGTGATGGCGTCTCTCTCCCCCTCATCCACCCTCATCCACCCTCATCCGCCCGTCACCGGTACCCGGGGGACTGCTAAATTTAGCCCACCGCCACAAGAACCAGTTCAGCAGCGCGGCTGGGATGACAGCGGCTCCAGCCGGGGAGATTAATCCACGCCGGATTTGTTTTTTCTTCAGAACCGCCTTCATTCCTCCTCCGACCCTCCGTCACTCCTGGTTCTGGGCTCATTATGGCCGACAAGGAGAAAAGTAGGGCTCGTCTGTTATCAGGCCCGCTCTGTGTTCTGACTGCGCTGTCAACGAATAACAGACCCAAAGTCTCATCTTCAGGCAATTTATGATTGATGGACATCTTCACTGTAAATGATTAAAGACGAAGGTTCTTTGAAAAAGGAACCTGTTCTTCTTGACGGGCCCATTCTCAGGCTTCTCACGTGATTTCTTTCTTTCTTTATGTGAACAAAGATTTGAATCTTTTTTTTGGGGTCGTACGACCCAGATAAATAAACTTCTGTTCGGCTCCTCGCTGAACGACCGGTGTGAAGATGAAGAGTCGCTCTGTGCTTCAGTTATTTATTTATTTATTTACTCATGTGAGAAACACTCAGCGCCATGAGGATTTCTCCAGAAAGGGAAAAAAAAGTGGAAAATCCTCTGATGGTGTTGGTTTTACTGGAAGCAGCGACTGTACTTTCTTTGGAATAAACCCCACAAGAACCGGCTGGTTAACTTTTCACAAACGTGTCAAATATCAGCGACAGGAAGAAAACACCAACAAACAAAACTGTTGGTCCTGGCGCTGCCAAGTTATTGCTGGGAATCTTTGGGCAGGAACATGAAAGCAGCGGCCGGCGAGCCGCTAACAGCCAAAATCAACACAAGAAGAGTTCTGCTGTTCATCGCCGCCGGGCTTCTGCGCCGAAGGTCTCGCTGCTTCAGAGGAACAGAGCAGCTTCTCTCCTCGAGGTCGCCCTGAGGGCCGAGGACGGCCTCCTCCACCTCTCTGCTGCACCACCCTCCACCTCTCTGCTGCACCTTCCTCCACCTCCCTGCTGCACCCTCCTCCATCTCTCTGCTGGACCCTCCTCCATCTCTCTGCTGCACCACCCTCCACCTCTGTGCTCCCCCTCCTCCATCTCTCTGCTGGACCACCCTCCACCTCACTGGTGCACCACCCTCCCCTCGCCGACAGAGAGGTGGAGTAACCTGGAAGTATCTGCAGCCTCCTTTTCCTGCTTCTTGAATCTGATTGAGTTTCTCTTCCAGCTGCTTTGGTTTATTTCAAAGGTTTATTATTCATTATTAAATCGTTTCGGTTGTTCAGATCTTTATTTCTTTCTCCTTTCAATTAAAAAACAGCCTTTAATGTCATTTAATATCCTCACCAACATCAAAAAGATGAAATAGTTGTTTCTGTGATATTTGATTTCTTTCTATTTATTCATTTTATATCTCAGACAAATTCACCATAAAACCTAAAATCATTTGTTGAAGCATGTTTTTAAACTGTAAAAGACATAAAAATTTAAATCTCACGTATAAAATGATTTCATGATGAAATTTTGTGTTTCATGGAAAAAGTCTTTCATAATTAGATTCACTCAACCTTCTGGTAAAACTTTGATTTAAAAACTTTAAAAAAAAAACTTTAAAGTTTTAAAGTTTGTTTTTATAATTATGTTTATCACGTCCTCACGTGATTTAATACGCCACAAAAGTCCTTCTTACGGAAGAGGACTTCTCCGTGGTCCTGATTAATGCCCCCTCCTCAGAGGCCCTTTGACCCGTGGTGTCCCTCAGGGCTCCATCCTCGGCCCCTTCCTCTTCCTCTTTAGCATCTACATGCTGCTACTGGGTCAGAATAGAAACCTGTTCAGTCACATTTAATAATAAGAACTCGAGACTCAGAATGAGTTCAACCAAACAGCTGACTGGACATCAAAGGTTAAGGTTCTTTAATTATGTTTTTAATACTTGTTTAATTTATGTCCTTGTTAAAATAAAGACTTAAGGAATTACAGAGATTAATAATATACCGTCATATTTGTCCCGATCAACTCTGTGCTGAATTATTTTTAATTTGGAGGCTGTTCCCTTCAATGTCTCCGGATCATCTGTCTTCATCTCCCCCCCGTCCTCATCATCCTCCTCTGTCACACCAACCAACTGCATGTCCTCTCTCATCACATCCAGAAACCTCCCATTTGTTCCTCCTCTTCTTCTCCTGCC